>JAMKCH010033251.1:0-70903 GCA_023653785.1 Ophioderma brevispina
GATTTGGACATCAGCAGGTCAATGTTGCCTAGGAAACCATAAAAACAATGGTGTGGACGCGTGAGCAAAGTCATATGGGTTCGAGTAACCGCGACTAAATAAAAAAACTGCCTCGGCTCAGCTGGTTTAGACCACTTTCAGTGGTAACTGTCAAAGTGTAATATATAGCAATACATGTATAAGAACCAATGAGATGTAATAAGTTACACAATGTGATAGTGGAATTCAAGATGAGGTGGGACATAGATGAATGACCGTCGAGTGTATGTAAGGTGCATTGCACATGCAAGTATGTGCATTAGTATGTGCATGTATGTGTTGGTAGGGTGTTAGTGTCGTATGTGTTTAAATTCATGGATCTGTGTGAGGTATCTTAATCAAAGCTTCAAACCAATTCAATACATATGGGGGCCAATTGTTGTAGGGGGAGTCAAATTGTAATGCTTGCAATAATGCTGATTCAGATTTTGGATGCGCACCAATTTTGTTGTTTTTGTTAATTTAAACAAACACACCAAAGCAAGGCTATAAAAAGGGTTGGGAAACAGGGGTTAATTTGATTGACCGTGGACCAGTATGATATCCATTTGGTGATCTACATTGTACCTTTAAGTTAATAACTTCAAGCCACATAAACTATTTTCAGATATATCCCCCCCCCCCCCCACGGTGGCCATCTTAGACATGGCGGCAATCTTTGAAAAAAAAAAAAAGATACAAAATAATAAGGGCCTCCCTCGCCAACTTTTCGAAAAATCTGGCGACGATCAAATGGTCACTTTTTGTATTGGCCTAAATTTGAGATTTTTTGGTTGGGAAGGGGTAGAAATCCATTGCCTCCTAGGAACTGTATCGGTATAGCCACCTTTGTTGGACTGTTTGGTCAACTTACAAAAATTTGAACAACCCAAAAACCTATAGCTTATTTGAACTGGACCAGTTAGTTCCATAAGTAAAGGTGCATTCACAGAATATGATTTTTCGATATCCAAAACTAAAAATATAGTTTTAACTGAATGTTGGCCCATGCTTGGATAGTTCTGTCAAAACTGTAGAGGTCGCTCATGAGTGAGGGGAACTATTTAGTCTGTTGTGCACATGAATGATGTAATGCCTGAATGGTATGGTTTGTTCTACCGATTTATCATCGTTTTTTAATTTTGTCACCAGCAAGGCTCCAAATTACAAGGCGGCCCCCAGGGCACCTTGTTCTATTTTTGTAGCGTCTTTCTTCTCTTCTGTTCAACATTTCAACTGCGTCTAGCTCAGTCATGGTTTGAGATATTCTGACCAGACTTACACCGATTGACCGATGAGGCATCCCATTTATTTCACATGACTTTGACCACTGTCGGGGTCAGTCTAGGGGTACAGGGGTCAAAAGTGTTATTATCTCTTTAAAAAGTTTCAGGCGCCTACAGATTACAATGCACGGTAACGTGACTCAATGCATATGAAGTGCTTGAGATCATTAACAAAAGTTATGGGTTGAGAGTCAATCGCGGGTTCATTAAGGGGGAACTTCCGGTCTAATGTGAAAAATCTTCAATCAATTTTTCAAAAATGTCTACTGCTCTATGCAACATTGCATGGTCACGTGACTCATACATATAAAGTAGCTTAAGACCCTTCATAAACGCTGTGCTCGGAATGGGGGCAAAATGTCATTAAGGGGGAACTTCCGGTCAAAACCAAATATCCAAAATATAAAAAATTTTCTCTCCAAACCCAACATAGTACATTGATTTAACTTGCAGATATGCTTTCAGTTACTTGTGTAGCAAAGTAATATTTATTGGAGTCAAGGTCATATTAAGTTCATTTCCGGTTTTAAGGTAAATAATTTCGAAAATTTTATCTCTCCTAATTTACGAAGCATAGTAAATTTTTTATTTTGCATTGGAACAATGCATTTTTGTTGTGTACATGAGGTTTTTTTATACGCGGTATCAAAGGTCAAAAGGTCAATTTTTGGCCAAAAAATGTTAACAATAAGACAACTTGGATTTTCTCCGCCTATAAGGACAGATCAAGCTCTTGCGTTATTACTACAGTGATTAACTTAATAGTATAAGAGGTCTATGATAGTCTCGACCCCAAATGTCAACAGTTCAAGTCAAAGGGTCAAAATTTAAAAAAGCAAATACGATTGAACTGAAATTTTTACAGAATAATCCTCGGATATCGTAAATACAGAAAAATTACAGTGACCCTGATCCTGATCCAGTGGTCACGTTATAGAGTTGGGCAATGTCACATCCTTGACATGCTTGGATTGAGTTGAAACCTCAATAATTTGATCCGTTTTCAAGTTGTTAACACGTAAAAATAGCATTTACATGACATTTGTTGACATATTGGTGAAGTTACAGGGGTCAAAGGTCCAGTCACCTCATTAGTTCATTAATGGGGATCACCTCCCAATCCATTCCATACGGCCGTCTGTAAATTAGATCTGTTCCCAGGTCTAGTTGTCTCTGCTCTTAACAAATTCGGCCGGTTAGAAGGGAAACCTAAAAAAATTTTGAAGAGGTACATCAAACCCACATTTTTTGAGTAAACTAAGCTGAAACATCTCGCATGTACCGCATTACTAAAGAACAAAAATACATCGGTCGTCCTCGGACCGCTGTGTCGCCTGCCATCGCGGTTTGTGAATGATATGTTACCTTTGAACCCATAAACCATGAGGTTTGCATGTAAACTCCATAAACCAAGGTTTGGTTGCGCAATTGACTCAACTTTTCAATGAAGTCCATTCTACATGTTCAGCCTATCTAACAACTTGACCTCACATGACCCTTGAACCTTGTATGGTGACTTTGACCTCATCAACAAATGGGGAGTGTCCATGTTGCACCTGTGACCCAAGTTGGTTTAAATCGCATCCAAGTATGATTTACATGCAGAATGTTAACCCTTTTTCACAAGCAACAGACACATCAACGTGGACAAAGTGATCCCTATGTTTCTTCCAGCCTTAGGGTAGGCGACACAAAACCTCACATGCATGGAGTTTGTATCTGCATCGTCATGGTAAAAGTAATTGTTTTTATTGCAAAATAGCATCTTACAAAAACAAAGACCAGCATGCCATAGCTATCATAAACCAAACAATTGCATGGCTACAATGTATTTGATGCATGAATGTTAATCCTAGCCTGAATAGGAAATTGGTGTTATTAAGTGCTCTGAAGTGGTGTGATTGCCATTCATAGCTTACTATTAAGCATTCATTTGAAAAAATTACAAATCGGTATTCAATGTTTATCAGTCCAGGTTTAACATTTTAGCCGTGCCGTGTGCATACATGTATCATATAGCAAGTGCTTTTTACCTCACAGCAGTATCATACTGAGGCAATGAGTCAGCAGGAGCCAAATCTCCATGTGTGCTGCTTAACTGCCTGCCAACATGCTAAATGGGACCGAAATTTCGAGTGAATGAAAATTACCCCATTTTTTTTTAAAAACAATAATTTGTCCAAATTTAGGCGCCAAGATGGTCATAATCCTTCAGAACTCAGGATAAAAATAAAAATGTTTATTCTCCTTTCCGCAATATTCAGTTAGGGAAGTAACTTGCCCGCTTCCGCTGTGGGTACAACACTGCTTCACAGCTGTTGTATGCTCTGTCTAACAGTTTTTGGAGGCACACGTACTCTCTGTGATCTGAAGCATAAAGTGATGTCATTTTTGTTAGAGGTCCACTGTGAGATTTCAGTATGTCATATTTTGTGTTTGAATTAACCCTAACACAACACAATGTTCTGGTGTTCTCATGGAAGAATGGAAGGGGGTAAGGGATAGAAGGTAAAGCAGTTTGGACATCTTGGGTGGGAGTCAAACCAGGAGCCCCTGGCGCCCCAGTCCCAAGACCAGGGATGGCAACCACAAGTGCGCACTGGCCGCGGCCAGCGATTTTTTTTTTTTTTGGTTGTGCCCCAATATGTGTGCTCGATGATCCATACCATCGAATCTTTTTAGACATTTTTTCTAGACTCAGCTCAGTGCGAATTTTTTTGGGGATTTATAGATAGTCAACTTTTTTTTCTCACAGAGTGTTTAATGCAATTTGGTCATTTTGTTGAGAGAATCATTTGTGTGTAGAACACCAGTCTATTGGACAGTGTATAAGCGAACAAGAAGTTGTGTGGTACCAGACAAATATTTTTAACCCAGACTTCCAAAAGGAAGACTCTGCCCAACTACGAAATATTAGTGTTTATAGCTTCAAATTGTTATATTGTACTTTTATTTTTGTCGATTGTGAGGTGTAAAAATTTTGACATGGATCAAAGAACGAAAGGAGTAAACAGTTATGGAACTTAATATTTCAACTTGCAAGTTATAGTTAAAAAACCAAAAAATATAAATTTCCACCATGTGGCGGGGGTGGTTTCCCAAATCAACACATTTATGTGTTTTGATGGGGATGAGCCCAATGATGGAAACAGAGGAGAAAAGTTCAGTGCCATGTGAGCCACTTGTTTCTTGTGAACAGTTTAAAGGTTCCATGTCAATCACATTAGGCTTGGTCACCAGAACCACCCCCCCCACAGATTTTACTAACAAGATGTTGGGTTTGGAGGTTATGAGCTTTAAAGTACCCTTTCTTTTTAGTAGACAATTTTTTAAGTTTACATAGTATTCTATGGGCTTACAAAAATTATGTTTTAGCGCCCACAATAAACAAAGTGAGATTTTGATGTGAAACTTTACAAGATGGGATATGGGGGTCAACAGTCATTATGAAAGACAAAAGTTATATACTTAAATCAGGTCATCCCCTTTAATACTGATAGAGTGCTGAATTATGTTCTTCATACAATATTACCGGAAAGTATGATTGGATTACGATGAAGAATGACCATGTTTTCGTAAATCAAGAGGATGTGATTTTTCAATGGCCATTTTTGAAATGTTTTAAATAAAATTTGCACCAGTCCCAAGATTTTGGTGAATGAATTCCAACCAGCTTCAAATATGGTTCAGTTTGAAATCTCTTGGAGTTTTGCATGCAACTCTACATAAGGGAGGGGTCATTCATTATTTACACTGGGGGGGATGGATGGAGGAGTTGAGGGGTTTACAAAATAAGTGTGAGGGGAACATGAATTTTTATCAGGGAGAGTGGGAACATGGAACTTTTAGTTTTAAATGTGAGAAATTTCGTTAAATTCAGGACGGGATATAAATTTGAATCGGAAGCAAGGGGAACGAAAATTTTCTACTGAAAAAGTTTTAATTCCTACACCCCGGGTGGGGCATAAATAACGACTGCCCCTAATTAATAATCACTCAGTTGGGCCTTGCATGACAATAATCGCTCAGTAGATTCTTTTTCCCTTTTCCTCCCACACAAAAAAAACAAATTTCAAAATTTTGGCTTTTTCATAAATGTATTTTGAATCAGCATGAGAAATGTATTCAAAATGAGTCCAAATAAGCCTACCGTAAAAATTTGTTTCCTAATAAACGCCCGGGGGGTGCATTTTTCAAAAGAGGGGGGTTTATTACAGTCAAAATATGGAAAGTCAAAATCCCCAAAAAAATCACCATTACACAGTTTTTATAAAAGATTACTGGGGTCCATATGTTGGTATACACATGAAATCACACAAACATCACTTTGTACTTGTAGAAAGTATTGTGACCACAGCGATTGAATTGGGATCACGACTGTCCCGGCCATTAAATCATGCGATTTAGGCAAGCTTAACCCATTTTCTTGAATTGTTTTATCCAAATCGAGGGGCGTTATTAGAGAGGGGCGTTTATTAGGAACAACACGGTTTTTTTTATGGGTTTTTGTTGTCCTTCCCAAATGCTGCAAAAGTTAGTCAGAACATAGGAATAAAAACTTGGACGAGGTTGACTTTTGACCTCGTACACAATTGTAACTCGTTCCCCCCTCCCCTCGACATCTGTCCCCATTTTTTATTCCCAGAGTTTGTTCCTTCCCTCTGTGATGATCCCCACTGAACTTCTAGATCGAAGCAAAAAAAGACTGAACATCAGTAAATAAATATGATGCAGTTCAGAAAAATAGTAATTTTTGAAGGCTACGCAAGTAGTAATTGTTGCATGTTTATCTGCACTGCCTAAAAAAAAAAAAAAAATGAATGCCAGGGAATCACAGTGTCACAGTGTCTATGCTCGGGAGCATGCAGGGTAGTATTTAATTCAGAGGCGGACTTGCATGCTTTTCTTAATTTAGAAATAAATTTGTACCCTTTTATCTTACTGATCTAAGCTTGCATGCATTGGTATTAATTTAGCAGAAAAGTGTGTACAGTTTTACCTTACCGTTTTGTTATAGCATTGAAGTCAACATTTTAACATTCATTCCCAATTACTTTTGTTTTAAATCTGTAGACAATTTCAACCTCACAGATTTTATTTCAGTAAAACCATTCAAATTATTGCACTGGTTTAAAAAATAAATTGCATGGGTTTACCAAATCTTTGATCAAACATGATCAGCAAATATTTATTCATGACACATGCAGTTTCCTGAGTTATTTAAGGACATGTGTAATTTTGTTTGCCAAATTGATGAGATACAAACAGTGTCTCCTAAAAAATCTGACCGTTGCTGCTCATGTTCAAATTTCTTGTTTCACAGGTAAAATCAAGTGGGTCATCACTAATTTTATTTCCACAGTAGAGATATTATAACAATAACAAAGTACGATACAAACAAATTAAAGTGTTTTAGACAAAATTATGAATTTAACATACACATGCGACTTGCGTTACCATGACATTTTTAGTTCAAGTGACAAAGCCAGAGTTCTGTTTGCTAGAGAGAAAGTAGATTAGGGTGATTACCATATCTAAATTTGCTAATACATAGTTTAGCAATTGTTATCATATGGTTAATATAATATTTAGTATTACTTTTACTGACATTATTGATACCAGACCAAATTGAGCTACTTTTTAGAAGTGCTTTCAAAGTGTTATTTTTGGTGGGTGATGAGGGTATAATCACTGTCAGAATTTCTCAGGCAAGCCGAATGCATGCAATGTATTATGCAAATTAAATTGCGATATAGGCGCATGCCTCCCGACCAATTACAAATCGTGTGACGCTTGTTAAGAACTTATATGTAATTCCGGGTTGGTGCACATCACGCTGCGCGTATCCCAATTTTGCCTGAGAAATTCTGACAGTGATTATAGTGGCCACTTTTTTGCCCCATAGAAACCAATGGTTAAGTTCAAAATTGGGCTACTTTTTGCTCTTTGGTGCTGTGTCTAACTGAATTTTTTTAGCAATACTGCTGTAGTGCTATAAAAATTGTTGACTCTCTATCTATCTGATTACATGTAGGAAAATTGAAGATGCTTAGGTTGTGTAAAGTTTTCACTGCAAACAGTTGTAGAAAGCTTGTGACAACTTGATTGTTTCTTAAACCTTGTTGGAACTTTTCTCCTTGAGTGAGAAATCAAGGCAATTGCTTACACTATAGTAATATAACAGACTGGTTTTGGAATACAAAATGAGGCAGAATTGTGTCAGAAGTGTTTTTGTTAGCCAAATCAAAATATTTGTGGATTTCCAGGAACAGATACCAAAATAAATTTTAAGGAGAAAAAGAAAAACAAAAACACAAAGATGTTTGTTTTAAAATGGTAAGATTTGTATGCAAGACAAGGAGTGTTTCAGATTTGATATAAGATGTCATAAAATATGCTCTCATGCATCATGGTAGAAAACATGTTCAACTTAGAACCATACAAGGTTTGACTTAGAACCATAAAAGGTTCGACTTAGAACCACAAAAGGTTCAAATGAATCTGGCTGGCATTATGGTCCACTTTTGAGGACAAATTCACCAATTGTCTGCCTAGATTGTGATTATGACATTGGTGATAAGAAAGTTTATAACCTGTATTTAATAGCACTTATCGCTAAGCATGATGGCTTGTGACACACATGTTCTGGGAAACACGTTTTTTCTGATATATTTTGCATGTTGTAATGAGACTCTTGTGTCGTAATCTCACGCACAAACTATTAAACTTGTTTGTTAAAAACTTTTTGTTACCAGTATACAGGTCGAAGGGGAAGGAGTTATCATAAATTCCATGATTAAATAAAAAAAGGTTTGGCCATTAAAATCAAAATTGAATCTGGGTGGCATTATGGTCCACTTTTGAGGACAAATTTACCAACTGCTTGCTTAGTACTCGAGGTGACAGGGTAAAGATGCAAAGGTGGTCACACAATCAATAATGAGCATTGGGGCATGTCGGTAGAGCAGCATTGCAAACACAGCCTTGGCATTATGGAGTAGGGTGGCCAGTTCCTTAGCGGCATGTACCTTCGCTGGTCTAAATAGGCCAGCTACCTATTACATCTGGGTGAATTGGAGGCACCCCAGCCGGGGATTGAACTTGTGGCCTTGGTAAGGAGGCTATGCTATCCCGCTACCTCAGGGTAAGCATGAACTAATCTTTACCTGGAGATGGCTGAGAAATGAAAAAAAATCATTATTTCAACCATCTCCAGGTAAAGATTAGTTATTGCTCAATTTATGCTTGCTTTTTAATTTTAGCACTAGTGAAAAGGAAGTTTATGACCTGTGTTCATTGTTTGACATTTTTAGCAGGCACAACCATCCGGCAATTTCAAATAGGCTTTGGTCAAAGGTATGGTTCACTCACTGAAATAAAAGTTTGACTTTGTTGCCAAAGAGAGGACACTCGCAAGATTTTATCTCTCTCTCTTTTCATGCATGTCTCCAAAAGTGAGCATCACCTCATCCACTAAGTACAATGGCATGTCACATGTTCCAGAGAACACATGCAATTTCTGGTATATTTACCATGCTTTACTAGGATCCTGTGTTAATCTCATGCACAAACTGCAAAGCTTGACCGGTGTTCAGATCAAAGAAGAAAGACTAAACCTGTAAGAAGAGGTCACTGTAAATCATTTGTACTCATGATTAAAAAAGTTTAGCCATTAAAACACGATTGAATCTGTCTGGCATTTTGGTCCACTTTTGAGGACAAAATTATCAACTGCTTGTTTGTGATTTTGTCACAATATGAAAAGGAAGCTTATAACATGTTTTCATGGTATGACCTCTCTTTTTGGGCCAACCCTCTGTCTGTTCCAAATAGGTTTTGAAATGTGAGGTCAAAGGTCATGGTCATACAGGGGTCAAATTTTCAAGTTATAATCTACACTTAGGCTTTTGTACAAAAAAACAAAAAAACATATAGCTATATGATGATGATTATGGAGTTAAAAGGACAAGTATGTGTAAAAAAAGGAAAAAAAAGAGAAAAGATGTGCAGAACATAAATTGCATTCAAATTTTATCCAGACATCTTGCAGTACACTATAATTTTTGTTAAATGTTCCATCGACACAAATTTTGACAACTAATAGAATTAGGGATATGTAAGAACTATTATCTCTGCAAAGATCGAATTCCATTGCGGGGAAATCTTGCCCATATAGGCATACAAAGGTCAGAATTTGAATATTATAGCGCCCTCTATAGGCCATTTCCATAGAGAGACCTGTTAAACAATTTTTAGGAAAAATCATTTTGCCCGCAGTGAAATTTCGTACAATTTCACATGTGAACTCAGTGGTATAAATAATCCAATTAGTTGTCAAAAAAAAAATTTTTTTGTGTCCCCGTTGAATTTTTTGGCTTTATTCTGATTTTGGTCATATAAAAAAATTTGGGAGGAAAAAACCCCCCCTTTCAAACAGCTGTGAGTGTCTCTTGTAAATTGAATTAATGATTTTGGTCATATGGATGAATAGTCAAAAATATGGGACCTCAGAGGATAAAGCATAATAGTTCCACCGAATGCTCTAGTCAACATTAATTAACTCAAACTTGTATGAGTTTGGGGTAACCAAGCCAACAAAACATGAAGGACATGGACGTCAGAGAACCAATGTGGGATCTAAGGCAAATCAATCGATCATATGTGAACAGAAAACAAGTCCACGGGTGATGCAATCAAAACTATGGCTGCAAGACCATGTGTAAATGGATAAATATTGTGGACCCATGTACTTTGTTATATGTATGATTTAATTAGTATGCATTTGGCTTACAGGGGGACTACTCCACATACAGATGGGTAGTCATTTGTAGTAATGTGCACGTACACAGATCACACGTCAAACCCCTTAAGCAAGATATACAGATTAAGTATATACATATTGGGTTTATAGTCATTGAAAGTAATAGAAGTGAGTGTTTATTTGCAATATAATCATGTAACAATTTCTTGTGGAACTGGCATAGAAATGTTCACACAAATCTCAAAATAATCCTATGTGTAATGAAAAGGGTTTCACCTAACTACTGTAATTCAGTATATACAATCTATGCATAAGGGACAAAACTCTTTAGCATATCCTAAACAATGGGAAGATCTTGTTTTTTTTGCTCTGCAAACAGGTGAATGGGTGTTTTGGATTTGTCATATCAGTTGCAATTGGTGGCCAAATTTTCATTGAAAGGAGAATAATTTGGTTAATCTGTTCTAATTCCGCATAGAACATAATCTGAATGAAAGCACCCTCCGGCTATCTATACCAGGTGAAGTAACAGAGTTCAAGTTTGTTGGTGCGATTTTTATCATCAGGAATTTTTACAAAGTTTTTGTCATCTTTCTTCTTGGTTCTTTATAGGTTTTCTATACCCACACTCCCACATTTAACTGCCCTTTTCCCAACTTTGAAGCAATTAACCTAGATTCTTAAATGAAAATATTTTCTACTGCCTGTAAAAGTGTGTTTTTATATGAAATGATGTTTTGATGCCTTCATGTTTTCAGTTCATGAAATATTTTAGAAAATAGTTATTACAAGACTGGCTAATTTTGAAGACTGACTCAAACAAGAAATAGTACATTTTTCTTTTCTTTTTTGGCACAAGATTTTGCAATATGCTCCTTTTCCAAAATATTTCTCAGGTAAAAATGCCAAAAATACAAAATAAATTGCAACAAATGTCTACCCACTAGAATTATTAGTGACAGCCCCAGCATTGAAAATAAGCACAGCTGTTTATAAAGTGCTCATTTACTCTGATCAACCAGAATAAAACAAACAATATCAACACTTACAGTTTTGACAAACTGATTTGGATTATTTATTTCACTGACTATTTTGTGTACAATTTATGAAATTTCATTTGTGGGCAATATGATTTTTTCTTACAATGTAGTTTTACACCTCTTTCCTATGGAGAATGGTCACATACAAATCATAACCTATATAGTCCTATGGCAAGATTTTTCCACCCAAGGGATTTGTCTTATTTTGCAAAAAGTAATCGCTCTTGCAGGTTCTCCTTAAAATTGTTCTAAAATAAAGCGACAATTTCATGGGGCAAGCCATCACCGGATTTAAAATTTTTTTGGGGGGTGGTCGGAGGGTCTAGGACTTTGGAAAAAGTGGTCCTTTTTTGGTAACAGTGGACCTAACCCCTCTGAAGTGGTCATTTTTGGTGGGACGTTCTGTCAAAATTCTCTAACTTTTGGACCTTATATAAAAAAAAATCACAAAAAGTGGACCTTTTGTCTCCTTCTTGAATTAGGGGGGTGACTGCGTACCCCTTGTATGGGTCTGTCACATCCAGTTAATCTTACACCTATTGTTTCCCTTTCTTGTAACTGTTCAGAGTCATCAGACTATAGGTCACGCTTTGAACTTAAACGCGAACGCTGCAATCTCATCCACACGCAATTAGAGGTGTGATTTGGGTTCGGTTTTTCACTAAGCTGATCAATCGTCTCTAATCATACATTAATTATACACTCCTCGAATTGGCACCCCAGGTCAGACATGCTTCATATGGCATTTGTTGAAAAGGCCAACCTCGGTCATGGATCTCTTCCAAATCCCAGAATCCAGCCTTCCACACTTGACCATACTCTTTGTTATGACTGTACGGGAAGGGAGGGTCATTAGTTACGCCAGGGGGGAGGGAATGGAGGAGTTGATGGGGAACCCGACATATTTTTTGTAAGAGAGGGGGAACGTGAACTTTAAATGGGGAAATCAGAATGATCAAGGGGAGCGTGAAATTTTTTGGAACGGAAGCGAGGGGGGAACGCGAAAATTTTTGCCGAAAATAAAGGTAGAAATCCTCCATTCCCCCCTGACATAATAATGCCCGCTCCCTAAATAAGTGTTTATAGTCTGATTTTTTTTTTGTGTCAGTTCATGCATATTGTTGAGGTATGGGTTTTTTATTGGAGGTGATTGTGTTGAACTGAAATTAAGAGCCGAAGATTTTGGGAGTAGATACTTATTAAGCGGTAACTGTCCTTTATTGCCGATAAAGATCCAAAATTTGTAGAATTGGATTTAAATTATTTAAAATTTCCTGATCCTTTGAGTTTAAATCAGTATAAAAATGCAATGTTTTGAATAGTCTCATAGTTTGTCCTGTCTATGTGTAGAAGGTTGGCAATAATTGCTAAATTAAATGTACTTAAATGTACTTTGCCTTATGATATATCTGGTTGGTTTGCCACTATTCGTTTAATTCAATCTAACCGCCATCACTTTCGCTTGAAGAGGGTGTGGCGATCAATAAGTCACGTTCTTATCTGTACCATACCCTGCCATACAACATGTTTTCTTATGTTATCATATTTTTGCTGGTTCACATCAATGCACGGATTTGATCTTATGAATGGCAATCGATCTTAAGGTGAAGCCATGCAAGAATGTTGGCCTCAATCCACGACAAAAAGTGGTCTTGATTTCCTGAATAAACGCGTACCTCTCAACAACATATGGAATCGTCGAAAACTTTATTGAACTGACACAAATAAAAAATCACATACTATAGGGTATTATGCCATTAGTGCTGTAAAGTGCTTGATAAATAGGCTGATTGTTCATGTATAGGCATAAAAGGGGGGATGTGTGGTAAGATTAGTCATGGCCTAAAAGTGCACTATTTATTTACTGGTTCAGTAAAAAAAGTAACAGGGTAAGATTACTTTGTAATACAGACAGGCGGTGTGTGACATGACTTCATTTACTGGATTCAGTGATTTTCCGTTTGATTTTTCTACTTACAGGCATATAAGTGACCTTAATTAAAATACCACCCTCGACGCCTTGCCTCCCTACCTTTTCACTTTCACGTTTCCTCTCCCCTTCGCCCCCTCCTCCCGTGCCTATTGTGCCATAATTTTTGTTTCCACGTTCACTTTCCTCCCATAGCACAAAATTATTGTCCTTTTGCATCAGTTGCTGTTTTGTTTCAACACTAGTGTAAAATTAATCCCCTCATGAGATGGGAATATCAACTGCTCTAAGAAAGATGGAATACAAAAGTACTCAGGTAAGTCCGCAATCATTGATTTCAAAATAGACATGGTCAGTTGTGACTTTTGGAGATGGGAGGTAAGGCAACTGCTTTGAAGGTTGGTTCGTTGTTCTTTTTATTTTAGCCATGCCCCTTTACGAGTGTAATTTAAAGATACACTGTCACCCTTTGAAACATAGTGCAACCCTCCGATTTTACAAAAAAAGTGAATATTTTTTTGCACTGTTTGTAACGCTTTAAATATACATCTAGCCCTTCCACCTGACATGAATTAAGTCCCAAATCAGTTGTTGGGTAAAAGAAGATTTTATAATTAATGACTCCAGCGCCATTAATTCAGCAGGACGACCCAGAAATGGTGTTTAAGACAAGAAAACACACGCCAGAGTGATTCCGAGGGTAAATGCACCTTACTAATGCAACAATTTTGGTCATTCATTAATTTGTCTTGCAATTTTAAAAGTGAACTTTTGAAGTCATGAAAATATCTGTGATGATGAAAATTTAATTGTACATACTTAAAATGCTAATAAACATACATCAGCCTTTTTAAAAAGAGGGCTCACTGCCTTGCTTGTATCATTAATTATTCACATACACCTAAACATTACTATTATTCCCCAAATAAAAAAAAAAATTGTTTTGTATACCCCCTCCTACAGTTGGCCTATTGATTCTTCTTCTGAGGAAGGGGCCAACATTATAATGTGACTGATCGAACACTCAACAGATGTGCCCGTATATATTTGGATGTAATATCATGCCGGTATAAGAACTGTAATTATTGAAATGACAGTCATATAAAGTGCTGACTGTGTAATAGTTCATCCATCATGTTGTTTGGTAAAGTTGATTCTTTTGAGGGAACATCAGGTTTGTTCAAATGAGTTTGGCACACATTAGACTATGTGATGATGTGAGCTTGAATGTTTCAAATACTGGTGCTTATATAAGTTGCACTGTGTATTTTTGATTCGTGTCAACGCACTAATCCTACACGCCTTGAGGGTAGACACATTTCCCCTCGTTTGTGTAGACACATTTTCGCTATTTAATTAATTTATCGCCTTGTTATGCTCGATTTTGGCTCATCGATCCAATACTTCCCTGGAAACCAAATAGTTGGATTCATTCAAAAAAAGATGTTCATTAACCGTAATTGCGTGATAAATGCGCCACAATGCCTCGGCATAATCCATATATGGTGCGTGTCGTGTGGTACCAAATATGGCTGTATTCAGATATTCAAAACCGTTACTTGGGGGACTCCCCCCTCGGCCCTCCTGACAGCGCCTAATACCTCCTGCATCCATAATCCATGATGGTCGTTCTTACCAAATATGCTGATTAGATATTCACCGTTATCCCCTGAAAAGCGGCCTATTACCTCACCGCAATTCCAGCGGTAGCATCGAGAGTTGTGTAACGTCAATCAATGGAAGAGCCGTTCATCGGCAGTTATTCGCAAGTCGTAGATTAAAAGTTCCACATTTCAGAAATTTACTTCCCCAAATCAAGAATTTGGTTCAAAAGTTATTTGATCTTCAAATGGATACAAGATGGCGGTGGTTTTGTACAGAAATAAGGAAAAGGAGTAAATTTGTGGCAAATTAGAAAAATGAGGCAAAATTTTTAGAATCACTGCTGTTGTTTGATTGAGCGAGTGTGATTGCAGGGAGTCTATAATAATGGTGATGCGATACATTCATATTGTGACAGTGTTACACTCATTCATCCGAATCTCTGTGGAAGTTGATTACCACCGTTGTGTCAAGTTTTGGGCAATTTTCGGGACATTTTGTTGAAAATGGATGAAGAAGCATCAAAGACGTCGAAGTAGGACCCTGGCATCTGAGGAATTTTGAGTATGCCATCCCTAACGTGATGGGGCCAAATTCTGACCATAAAAGCGTTATAATATTGTATGTTTAGGCCATGAGAATGAAAGCTTATAGCTTTGCGTCCGGACATTTTTTGTAGCCTGAACGAATGTTGCATGGAGGCAACTACTACTGTATGTTCAATGTCCGGTTTTTGTGTCGCCGGCCCTAGGCAGGAAGACACATAGTAGGACTCACTTTGTCCACTGTAGTGACTGTTGTTGTTGAGGTTGTTGATGTCTTGTTGTGAAAAAGGGTTAACATTTGCATGTAATATCCACATACTTTTGTGATGGATTTTAAACCAAACTTGGCCTGGGTCACAGGTGCAACAACAACATGGCATCCCCCACTTGTTGAGAGGTCAAAGGTCACATGCCAAGTCAAAGGTCATTGAGGTCCAAGTTGTAAAATAGGCGAAACTGTGAAACTGTAAAATTGACCTCATATGAAAAGTTGAAGTTCATTGGAACCAAACTTGAATCATAGGTTGCAACATGGGAATCCCTCATTTGTTGATGAGGTCCAAAGGTCACATGCCAAGGTTAAAAGCATGTGGGGTAAAGTTGTAAAATAGGCTAAAAATTAAAAGTGAACTCAAATGAAAAGTTGAAGTTCAATGGACCAAACTTGAATCATAGAAGCAACATCATGCGGATCCCCATTGTTTGATGAGGTCAAAAGTCACATGCCAAGGTCAAGTCATGTGAGGTTGGTAAAGTTGTAAAAATAGCTGAAAATGTAAATTGGACCTAATATGAAAAAGTGAAGTCAATTGGGAACCAAACTTGATCATAGGTGCAACATGGGGATCCTCATTTGTTGATGAGGTCAAAGGTCACATATCAAGGTCAAAGGTCAATGTTAGGTCTCTCATTCACTAACCGCGACGGCAGCGACACACGCGGTCCGAGGAACCGATGTATTTTATTAATTATTCAAAAAATATACGCTTTTTTTCGAAAAAAATCACGAAAGCAAAGTTGTTATCCATCATTGGACCCAACAAGATCATGGGGTTCCAACTTGAAAAACATATCTTCTTGATTTTTATTCAATTTACACTGATATTTATTGACAAACGACAAACAAAATGGGCCCAGGTGAGAATATTGACTGTTGACTCTGAAACTTTGATGACAGACCTATTCACGAATTAGGGGCACTTCAAAAAGCATGTTCATAGAACAATATTGTTCGTGGAACTTACTTTGATCAGTGTTTGAACGTGCATTAATGCATGGCATATAATTGGCTCACCTAATAAATGCATCGTTGATATACCGATACTTTTAATAGGGCCCTGTCTGTTTATTGGTTTACGAACAAAATAGTCATACAGCTCTCCTGTATTGTTGTCCACATTCAAGTTAAGCCGTTGTGACAACTTGCATATCATTCTCGTTTGGTATTGCCAAACAAAGGTTCGGATTTTGATTCTGTTGAGCAAAGTTCATGATTATTCAACCAGTATGCGGGACCAATATTTGATCGTGAAATATCCTCCGACGACAATTTACTACCTACAAAGAGAGTCAATGGAAACCTTCACAAAACGTAATTATAAATGCGTTACAAAACCTTTATCGGCTCATTTTAAAACAAGGGTAAATACCCCAGATTTCAATAGATTGAAGGTTTAAAAGTACCATTCTGTCATTGTCATATAAAAACGTCTTAGGTCAAGGGATACCAAAAACAACTTCTTTTCGGTATTATTAACATGGTATTTTTGAATAATTAATAAAACACCAGGACATCTAAGTTAATTGAAAGACAGTAGTCCCAAAATTCTGCTGTGTCCGTATGGCCGTCAGGTGGAGGATTTAAGGAAAAAAAATGGCACTGTCAGCAGATTAAGGTGGGGCCTTTAGTGTCGTGAGTAGACGCAATAATCCCAGTTTTATACTCTTCGTCAGTATTGACAAATTCTGGCTATGTGCGCGTTAAACCCGGAAGTGTGTAAACGACGCTTACCAAACGGAATCCATACGCAATTCAAAGACACTATCAGTGATTTGCTAAATCAGTAAACAAAAAATCATCAAAAATCAGATTTTTTGCATGGTAATGTAACAAGGACAGGTATCCCAACATATAACCCTGCAAAATTATAAGACCAGAAGACCAACTACGAAGGACAGACTCGGGATTGTATCATTACTGTCCGTGCGGACACGTATACAACACGTAATTGAATGGAGAATCGTATCTTGGAACTCTTGCCGTTTTCTTCCTTTTCTGTCAATTTTCTACAGCTAGAAAAGGTAACTTATGAGAATTCTACAGACTTATCCTTCACTTTGAAAGCTATTCCGGCAAATTCAAATATTGTTACAAATCAGATAGTGTCTTTAAACAGGACTGCGCGCGTGCAATTTTGTTTCAGAAATTATTTATGACGGCGATTATAGTACACGACCTATGTGAGATGAGGGGAGGGGGGGCCTGAGGCAATATTTGATTGGGGCCCCTTCTGTCAGCAGTGCTGGGACATGCTTGACTCTTAAATCCGTCACTGGTCTGTACAGGTAGGACTCGGTGTTATCTTTTTTAATTAAAGGGGATTTCGTTGATTCCAGTACCTTCTGTTTTTATTTATTATTCACTTATATCCTTCAGAAAAGAGTTTCACAAATCTGAGGGCGATCCGATCTTGCGGTTTTTGGGTTATGAGCAATGAATTGTTTGTTTACCACGGTCCCATAGGCCACTGTGCTGTTAAGTCTGTCCGCTTACGCCCAGAAAATAAACAATTGCGAATTGAAACTGAATTTGCACGTAGATTAGGTACACGTGGATCTAATTCTAGCGTTCGCTGATATTCTAAAACTTCTTTGATGTAAATCGGGGGACGTGGTGTTGATCACGAAATGCAACTTTAAATGCTCTGAAGGCTAAACCTATCCCGATTTACTTCAACGTGATAGGATCATGATAGAGTGTGCCGCAATATTATGTGTAGCTTTGGCATGTCCTGCATTATTTGCATATTCATGAATTTAATTAGATTATTTGCAATTTTTTCAGACATCCGGTTAAGCCTTTTTTGAAATGCTCTGCTGGCTAAACGCTAATCCCGACTTACCTCAAACTTGATAGGAGATAGAGTGAGGTGCCGCGATACTATGTAGGTTGGCTGAATTATTTGAATATCATGAAATCATTAGCTTATTTTGGCGGTCAAAAATGACAAAGCCTTTCCCTCAAAGCGCTGTGTGTTAAATTATCTGGATTCAGTAAGGTGATATAATGATGTTTGTAAACTGGTGGAAGGACGCGGGTTAAAGAGTTCTTGACCTGATTAGATGCTGGGCATATTTTGGCAAATTACATATGCAAATGAGCTACTTGATATGCAAAAAATCAGCATAATCACTATATTTTAACCGGTACATCGCTACAAAATCCCTTCACTGCATGAGAGCCCATTATGGTTTGATGCGCAATCTTCTTTGCCATTTGAAAGTTCCTGATACATGCGCTTAGGTATGCCAAATGAGCTAATTATTAAATATGAATTTAATTTGCTGTATCGCTAAAATGGTACATCGGATATATGCAATATTACTTTGTACATGAACAAAAACTACTATACCATACATTTGCCGGACATCGTGTTGTTGAATTCATGGAGGGGAGGCCTGAAGGGTGGGTGTTGGGGAGGGGATAGGGTTGGGGTTGTTAAGTGGACGACGGTGGGGGTGAGTAGGGGGGGTCGGGTGGTGGGCATCTGGGGGGGTTAGGCGCGCTGGTAGGGCGACGGAAAGGGTGGGGTGTGGCACGCGAGGGGCAAGGTGGACCTCAGCTGACCTTGGTGACTGCTTGTGACCTTGGTGGACTTTGTGTGCCCCTTTGTGACTTTTTGTGACTTTTGACTTCGGTGTGACCTTGGTGACTTCGTGTTGTGACCTTTGTGACCCCATGCGACCTTAGTAACCACACATGACCTTGCTTTACCTAATACATATTTCACATTTCTAGACCTTCACAAATCTGGGCTGGCCGGGGAGCGGTTTGGGTGCGCATGCAACGGGGAGGGGGGGGGTCTTGTGTCGGAAGGGGGGCAGGGTGGGGTGGGCGGGGAAGGGTGGGGTGGGGCGGGGTGTTGGCCTTGGTGACCCATGTGACCTTTGTGACCCATGTGGGACCAAATGTGATCTTTGTGACACCATGTGACCTTTGTGACCCTATGCGAACCTCAGTGACCCATGTGGACCTTGGGGACCCCATGTGGGACCTCAGTGACAATGGGACCTGGCTGACCCCCATGTGACCTTGGTGACCCATGTGAAATTTGTGGACCCCATGTGACCCTGGTGAACCCATGTGACCTTGTGACCCCCATGTATCTTTGTACCCAGTAAAAATCATTTAAAAAAGATACGAAAAAATAAATTAGAGTGACGGTCGTTCGGTAAATGGCCGGGAGAGCGGATGATTTAAGGGGGCTCACCGCGGTGATGAAAAACACAGGGTTCACCGCAGTGGAAAACAAACCAAGGTAAAGCCCAGGGGAATTCCCGTATTGCGGTGTGAATGAAAACAAGGTGCGCAAAATCAAAAAGTCAATACGGAACAAATACAATAGGCGAAAACAACAGCAGCTATTCAAATACCAGCCATTCCATCATTACAAAAAGTAAAGGACCGTTCTTTATTTTTGAAAGGGCCATCCCGTCAGGGTCATCCCAAAACCGGGCTGCAAAAGTACCAGACGTCACAACCCACCAAAAACACAGTTGACGAATCCAAACGGGCTGGTGACCGCTCTCCCCGGGGTCATAGATCCACCATAAGGAATAGGAGGCATGATATATTGTATTCTTGTTTAGTATGGAATCCATGCCCAAACCTTGTATAATAAGCCATGCAAATGTTTACATTTGTTCCCCACAAATTCTACTAGACTCTATCTAGCTAGAAGTACGAAGTAAGCGACGCCGGGATATAATTGTACCAACTTTAAGTGCGCGCGTAGGCAATCACAATCGCCACTGTGGGGGGGGTGGGTTCTGCAACTGAAAGATGGCCACTGGGTACATGCGCGCGTCGTCACTTCAACTTCAGACAAGACAAAAGTATACGTGGTGACTTCTTAACGTGGTTCGGGAACTTAAACATAGTTCTAGGTCTTACATGATAAATTAATATAGTGTGGGATTACATTGGTAATTTAACATTAGGTGCGGATCTAGGGAGGGCGGGAGGGGGTACGCAACCACGGTATTAAGTCTGCAAATCTTGCCAAAATCAGCCCATTTTAGAACAAGTTTCAGCTCAGCCCCACGGTGTCTTTGTAAGTTTTTCCAAATCCGGATCCGCCCACTGAAATGGTATGTAATTGCATAACTATGGACATAGGGAAAAAGGTATAGTGATGCTGGTTTAGGTCTATAAATTTTGACTGTTTTAAGCTATATCCCCTTTTCCTTAAGACATCCAGAAAAAGTCATAATTTGATTTTGTGACTCAGTAGATGGGGAAAATTTATGTTTTGACCAAAAAAAAAGATTAGACAAGAAAGATTAAGAAAGGGAAAAACACCCACAGATTTTGTCACAATTTGTTTTTAAAAAAAAAAAAAAAAAAAAAAAATAACTGATTATGCCTTTCTTTAACTAATCTTGGATTGTGTGCTGAGGTATAAAGTTTTAAATCACTAAGATGTACATCATTTGCATCCCATAGTCACCTACATTTCACACTTTTCTTAGGAGCTTCGCCTGACGGATGACAGTCGGCCTCAAGCGTTAGCCAAGAAGCATTAGCGGTAAGAGTTCACTTTTGCTCCATATTTGCGGGAAAAGCTTGGAGGAGTGGTTTCAAATAACAACCCATTAAGATAATGTGGCAACTTTTACTGTTAGATATAAAGTTCTTTATGATTTGTCTTAATTTGCATGTTGTAATTGCCTTACCACTGTTTGAGTTTTCTCACTTTTTTTTGCATGTTTGCTATTGTGTTTATAGTAGCTACCTTGGTTACGATTATTCTTTCTTTACCAATTTTAGTTTTTTTTTAACCTCTGTTTTTAGTAGAGGCAATTATGTGCATTGGATTGTGTTTATATTTTGCTTGCCAGAGGATTATTTTCGTGTTCAATCCTTGTTGATAATTGCGAACCCTCTAACATGGTATAGGAGCCTTTTGGCATAATTTTATAATTTTCCTGGAAAAAAAATCAGTAAATTTCTAGGAAAGTCTTGAAGGAAAGTATGGGCCTTCAGTTAAATTGTTGAGAAGAATGTAATTATCCTGAGAGTACTATATAGATTGATTGGAATTTGATAATCTATTTCCATAACTGTTAATAGCATTGCAACAGAAAATAAAGGCAAGTTTCTACATTAATATTTGATGTTGTTTTTAATATAATAATAATAATAATCATAGTTCTTATAAGCGCAAAAATCTTCAAGAGACTCAGAGCGCCATAACCAGACAAAAACAAACAGATCAAAAACAAAACAGCTATGAGACATGAAAAGCTTGACGAAAAAGGGTGAGTTTTAAGATTGTATGTTTGAAAGTCTTGAAACTTGGGGCTATGCGAATTGCTGTTTGGAAGTGAATTCCAAACAACTGACGCAGCGAAATGAAATGAGCGATCACCAGATGTGATTTAAGGTGACCCATGGAAGTTTCAATAACTTTTCAGAGATGGAACGGGAGTTGGTTTTTGAGTGATCGTGAGGTTGGTAAGTGGAAGGGCAGGATGACAAGTTAACGGCAAGGCACCTTCGAAATGCTTGAAGGCAAAAACGGCCAGTATGAATTGAATTTAAATTGCCACTTAAAGTGGGAAAGAAATTCAAAACAAATTCAGTTTTACTCATTTCTGTACCAAATTTGGGTTTTGTTAAAAAGCAGGGGTGTGAAATTTCCTCGGTTAAGAGATGTCCTCCGTTTTTGACATTTTTTGTCCAAAATTTGCTTTTTCTTTGATTGTCAGTCTGTTTTTGGCATTTTTTTTACGTTTTTTCTTCTTTTCCCCCCTTTTCATTTTTTGTCCATGGGCCTCTAACACCCCTTGAAAAAGCAAACATTGCGATATAATCACTTAATAGATAAATCTTCACATAGCAGCATATGCCCCATGGGTACTTTTTAAACAAAGTTTACCATACCCCCAGGTGATTATGCCTGTTTACGTATATATTCCAAACAAACAGAATGGCAAATTTTCATTTTAAGACCTTTTAAAAATTAATACTTGAAAAATATAAGATTTACTGACAGCAATTCTGCCAATTACTGTAAAAAACATATATCTGTAAAATAATTTGTGAGTTATTACAGAGTAATGTGTAGAGAATAGAACGCACCGATTAATCCCTAACTTAGTAGGCTTTTCCACAATCGTTATTCACAGTTTTTACGCTGTATATAGTGTAATCACACTTGTTGTAAATATATTACATCAAACTATAAATATATCAATTAAAAAAAAAAAAAAACCTACATGACAAAAATATTCAGCCTTTGATATTAGATCAATGGACAATCTTGTAGGATCTTGTAGCTGTAATTACTGTAAAAGTGGAAATTTTTCACGCAACATAAGTTTCGCGCCTTTTCGCGCTCTTCTGAGCTAGCGCGAAATTAAAAACCGCGCAAAATTGTTTATTTTGTGTGTAGGTCTATGGTAGGATAGCTGAAAAGGCGAATGAAAAACAAGCAAAATGTTAAAAATCGCTGAAACGCGAAAAATTACACCCACGAAAATGACTCACTTTACAGTATACAAATCTACTTTACTTTACTTCCTGTATTTTCAAAATAAGTGCTTATGGAACTTGTCTCATATTCTAAGTTTCGTTCAGTTTTTTACTTAAGAATTTGACTGGTACTTGAACAATAACAACACAATAAGGCAACTGTTTTCTCCTGCCGCGCATATATATATACCTGTTCATCCATATTTTGGTCCTGTAACTGTGCGTTGCCAGATATACCTTTTTTGTGTACAGCCTGTTGACTCAGTTTTCTTTCTACTTATACAGCGAACCTTCTATTGGTTTCGCCCTTTTTTTGTTATTTTGAACTATCTTCTATGCTATACTCAGTCCTTTCAAAAAAGTCTGGTAAATATGATTTTTTATGAATTTGAAATATTGTTCAATCATTATATTTGGCTTCTTGGCACATTCACAAGTGATCAAAACAATCTGACCATTCAATACTTCCACAATTCATTTAGCAGACCAACAACCTTCGATTTCAGTTTATCGTGTGGTGGCAGATGCATAATAAGGAGGCCCTTAAACTCGATATTAGTTTCTCGTCCCCCGCCCTCGTTATGATTTTTGGGGCCGCGTTAGCGGGCGAAAATCTGAATAATCATTATTTTTTGAAAAATTTGTGTTGTGTGTTTTTGCTTTTTTGGTGATTTTAAAATATTTCTGGTAGGAAACCTGTCTCGTAAGTCCGGAACGGTGATTCAACATAGACCCAATATGGTTCGTATTTCGTCGATCCCCTTTATGGTATTTTACTGAAAAATACGCATGTAGCCAATATGAATAATGAAATAGTTCCCTCATTATGGCTGAGAAAACATGTGTTGATGAGAAACTCATAATTGAGTTTCAAGGCATAAGAGACAATTACGAACTTTCCATGCAAGAACCCAAGATGTGGGAAAGTTTAGAATGTCTAATGGAGATGCACAACGAAGTAAATATACCAGACCCGAGATTCTCCCGAAACAGCGGAACCAATCGAGGTGCCCAAAAGTATATAATGAGATACGCACTTCATTATCATAGACTTGGGGCACACCATATTTGGTTTAGTATCGTCGGATTTGGAAAATCCTTATGCATATTTATGAGCACGCGGTATTTTACGTTCGTCCATACTTTAGCGAGTGAAAACAACCTAACAACTGATGCCACATGTATCACTCGGACTCAAGATATTCTTTCCGAAGCAAAATTATCAGGGGTAATCGGGAGACTTTTGTGCATTAGGAATGCGGAATCTTTTTAATGAATGGTTCTTCCATGATTGATTTTGCATATTATTGCAGAAAAATCGGCCGCCGATTCAGACAAGGAACCACTGGGGAAATGCCACACTGATAAACAAACGCGTGACGCACAGCTTTTTATATGCGGGGCTTTCGCACCAACGTGACGACGCCACGAAGTGCTTGCGCGACAACGACCACGGCGCGCTGAGTGTGAGAGGAAAGCGGTTTACGGGCTTGGACTTTCCAAATACATGCGATTCACTTCTCTCTCTCTTATATAGTTCCATGATTGCAACCCACATAAATCTGAAATCTGAAGGTCATAAGTATGTCATTGTCATGTGTGTCACCTCATTATGACATGTCACATGCAGGGTGTACGGAAACAAGTTATTAAAATTGGGCTAAAATTTGATCTTGTGTAGAGGGAAATTGTGGGCAGTGTGAAATATGTCAGTTGGTATACAATGAGTGTTGCTTTCTACTTATTGAGCAATATCAGTTTGCAATACATATTTTTTCTGTGTGCACCAGCATACCAAGACGTGATGCAGAGCAGTGGCGTACGGGCCTGCCCGCTCTGAGGGGGCAAATTTCCCGTCTGGGAAATTTTCCGCTCAGGGGGTCAAAAGGCCAATTTTTTCCCGGTCAGAGGGCTAAAACGGCTGATTTAGGCAGGAGTTTGTGTCAATTTTGTCCCGGCCAAAGTCGTCAGAGGAGGGGGCAAGCGCCCGCCCTCCCCCCACGCCTGTTACTCCATTGTTTTTGATGCAGAGGCAGTGCAGTGCGAGCACCCCGGGGTTGCAAAAAAGATACAAAATTTTTCCTAATCCGAGGTCCCCTGCTCCCTGAAGTCCCCCTGCACCCGAAGGTCCTCCAGGCCTGGGTACAAACCCTGTGTGCATAGTACACATAACAAGAAATTTCATAATATATTAATCAAGGGCATGCCCAGAAACCTGAAACAGAGGGGCTGGGTGCTAAGAGTGTTCAGTACAATTTTCAGTTTTTCTTGCTCTTTTTCAGCTGCTGGTAACACACATTTTTTTCAGTTGCTTAAAAATTTAAAAATTTGGAGCACTGGCTTGGAGTACCGCCAGAGGCTGACTAGTATGTGTCGAAAATAGGCTATTTTTTAATGTATTTAGGGCAACAACCCATATGGTTTTTAAATGCTTTGTCAAAATGAGATTCCCTTCAAAGCCATCTATTTATCTTATCACCTCATTGTCATTGGGCGGATCCAGGATTTCTCAATAGAGGGGCGCCAAATTTTCCCGCTCGCTATGCTCGCCGGTAGACGCATACTTTTTTCCCGGTCGGTTTCGAAATTCTGAAGAGGTGGGTGTGCAGGAACTACTGCGGACCGCTTGGCTCCCACAAAGCCGTGCCCGACAACCTCTACCGTCGTTCCTAGAGATCTACAGGCGCCCTGTGCGTTAAAAAGGCATTTTAGTGCTCCCAGCGCTCTATGCATCGCCCTGCGCCCGTGCTCTTGCAAAAAATGAGGGCCCAAAGCCCCCTAAATCCGCCCGATTGTAATCTTTAGAATAATATTAAGGGCATGCTCGGATTGCTCTGTCATTTCCAAAGAAAGCACGCCACTTTTTGTGTCATCTGCAAGAATTGCAGCAAGGTCCATAGGGCTTGATCACTGGTTGGAAGGAGGGGCCGGGTGGGGTGACATGTTGGATGACCTCATGTGACCCTTGGCCCCATTAACAAAACCGCGACGGCAGACGAAACTCCGACCGGGGCCCGCGATGTATTTTTATAAAAAAAGTGAATTTATTTGCATTCATATATTGGCTTCTTAGAATAACAAACAAACTTGGCTGATTAAGGGACCCACCAAAAATGTATTTGACAGATCTCAATGTAGGTTCGTGTGAGTTTCTTTTTGTGGACCCATTTAACTGTTATCTTTACCAATGTTTCGTAGCACCCTGGTTCCCCTAGCTCCATAAAATGACAGCTGGCACATCAGCGGGTGTTTTTGAACCAATCCCATATGCTTTAATGTGCATATATTTACTGTACAAACACAGTCGTACATAGGATAAAATTATTCAAGTGATCATCTGAAATACTCAGTCTACCACTTTCTGGACCTAACTGAGTATAAAAATCAGAGTTTTTATTTGTTAAGAAAGTATTTAATGGGGTCACATGCCTTATTGAGTTGAAATTTCAAAACCTGGTCATCGTGGGATACAATACACACTCTGGGTGCACATTGAGCCAAATAATTTTTCCAATGCTATAACATTAAGGTGGAGGGGTAATCAGTGCATATATTTCCAAAATAATACATTTTAAATTTTAGTGGGTAAAAGCTTTTGTTCCCTTCACTTGGGATTGATTGATTGATTAATGGTTTAATTTTATATAAAACTTTTCATCTTGTGTATATATACCCAGCATTTCATGACAATTAAAAAAAATGAAATCTAGCATTTATATTTGTCTAGACTGGCGGCAGAAGAACTGATTTACTATAGAGAGCCCTCTACAGAATTTACATGCTCTCATTGTTGTGGCTTTTGGTTCCTGATTGTGTGTTTTTAATATGACTATGCTATTACCACGTGGGTGCAATTTCACAGTTTGGGAAAACAGTGAAAAATGTTGGATTGCCAGTTTTCCGATTTCGAAATTTTGAAATTAAAAAAAGAAAAAACCTAAAAAATTAAAAAAAAAAAAAAATCATTATTGATATTTTTATTTTGAATATTAAAAATATTCAAAATAATATGAATGCCCATGGCAGACATTTTCAACATGAGTATCAAATCACCTATATAATGTTATTATAACACTTGTATTGGTAAATTGGAATAATATTGATTTACTAAATCTATACAAGTGTGTCGCAAAAAAAAATGCAGTCCTCCTAAGAATTTCAAAATTATTTAAAAATTTTTGAAAATTTTGCTATATCATAACAGCCTAACCTTTTTCTCCACATACGTTCCATTTCCTCTGAGTCCTCTTGGTTTTGAGAACAAGGCATAACGTAAGTGCACCACAATTTAAGTTGTTCCAAGTTTGACTGATGAATACACAATCAAAGCATGCTTAAGTACGCAGATGCTAGTTTTATTTCTCTTGCTCTTGTCTCTTTCTTAGCGCTTGCCTCTTTATTTTGGTTTCTATTTGCTATAACCTTAGTCGATTTAATAATAACCTTTAAAGACAACAAACATAATCTTTGACAAATAAAGCTCATGTTCTCTGTTCCCATTGACATCTGTCTAGCTTTTTAGGTAACTCATTTTGATTTCGTGGCTGGCGGGTTGTGTTGTTTCTTTGTGTTGTTGTCTGTTTTTTTATCAATGGTCTCATTACTACCAGTACTAGGAAGTCGCAACATCCATTATTATATTTCCATTCCTTGGTATGGCATTGCAATTTCCGATATTCCGCATGGATTTGTCAGACCACACCAAAGGTAAAACAGTTTAAGTTTGGCCATGGATAAGTTACTATTTTAAATATGAGTGTAGGAACCTGTACAATGATTATGAACGTGCATAAAACAATACCGACAAATGTTTTTTGATATTTTATATTGAAAAACACCACATGATTTGTCCCAGAGATTTTTTGTGCAGTTAAATACATTTTATTCAACTTTTCAATGTGAACCTATTCCACGATCTAAGGCTAACTTGGAATGGGGTATTTGAGGTAGGGTTGCATAATAGCCTTTGTTTTCAAACCTAGTGAATCGTACAGACAAAAATGTACAGGATTGTATAAAATAGCTGCCATTCCGAATCTGTTAAAAATTTGAATTTCTCAGTTTTTTTTTTTTTTTAATTTCTTTGTGTTTGTGTTGTTTGGATTTTTTTTTATGTCAAGTCTTGCTGGCATTAACAGCAGTTCTCTACTTATTAACGCTGACGGATTGTAGCCCAAGATAGCGATTAACCTCCCTTTTGAAACTCTGCAAGTCCTGGTCTCTGATGCTACATAGCAGGAAGGGCATTCATAAGACTACAGAGAATGGGAGAATGATCTTCTGTGGGAGACCAATTTGGGCCCTAGGGACTTTCACAGCAATGTCATGAAGACCTGACTGAGTGCCTAAACGAGGATTCAACTGAAAGCATCTCAGGTAGCAGCTGGCTGAGGAGATATGGTGGCTTGTCCATAAAACAGCGGGGAAAAAAGTGTGGCAATTCCATCTGCCCTGCGATGACCAAGCGGTTGGATGTGATGAGTGGCGAGCCCACTCTCGGGGATACCAATGATGGAGATGGCACGTCTCTGGATTACATCTGGTGTGATAGGAAGAGGGTGTTGCTCCCCACCATGCTGAGCTTGCAATATTTCATGTTGGATCGAACATGGATTGTATATATAACAGCCTATCAGTTGTCTAGAAGGTGGCCGCTCGGACGGAGCAATCCTAGTCACTGGCTGGCAGTTTTAGCCATTTGGTAATCACAGCATATTGGGGACCATGACAAGGTCAGACTGATGGAGATGCCATAGTAGATGGGCCTTTTCTTTGGGACACTCTGGTAGTTAGCAGTAGCTAGGTTCATTTGAGAATCATTTATCAGAACAAATTATATTTAAGAAAACCAATTTTCATTTAAAGGGACAGCGATCTAGCACATTCATATGTTGTGGTTAGGTCACTCTATATCTCATGAACCGTATTTTTAACCCCCTGAGGTCTACCACTTTTATACAGTACTCTGATTTGGAGATTACCTGAGAATTAGGAATAACATTTGCGTAACCACTTCAAAATAGACCATCATATATCTGTACAAACATTTAAGTTTTCTTACCATGTAGTCTGATGGTTATTACTAATTTTAACATGGGTCTTCGGTGGATTAGCCAATCAAACGGCCGGTAGACACTAAGGGTTAAATTTCAGTGTCCTCTAACAATGGGTTTTGATGTTATGAGTGAATGTTCACAATACACTGTCCCATATACACGGTGTTAGTGTTAATATACAAAAATAACTGCAGCTTTTGTCTAGAGTAGATATTGACTATGCACGTAAGATTAGGCAACATACTATACTTAGGCCATGGTTCCGATTTATAAACTCTCAATGGTTGTAGGCAAGTTGGGGGACACGATGTACAACAGGAAATGCTCTTTTAAATTTATTTACACATAGTTAATAAGTTAATTATCAAATAACACCTGAGAAGAGCCAATACAAACCACGGCTTGTCGAAATACACTGGCCAGATTCATTCATTTGATGAAAAACATGTAAAATGAGGCCTATGTACGCGGTTGTGCTGGGGGGCGACATCGCACCCCCCCCCCACCATATTCCACAAACGGGGCAATAAGGTCCCCTGTTTTGCTGAATTTTTTTGATAAAAAGGTCCAAAATTGAGGAAGAAATTTTGACACCGAAGGTCAATTACGGTGAGGAAAATTCAAAAAGTCCAAAGAGGAATTTTTTAGAGGGTGTTAGGTCCACTTGTACCAAAAAGTCAACTTTGAAGTCCGCCACCCCCCAAAAAAATCTGTGTACCGGCCGGTAAATAAAATGAGAATAAACAAGTAGCTTGAATAAAAAACATATATTATGACACAACCCCACGATTTCCTGAAACAAGTTCTATTCATTCAATCTTTATAAGTGATATAAAAAGGGGACCCGTACAAATATTCCATGATACGGAATGGGCAGACCCATTCCATACAGAACACATCAACACAAGCAAAATATACACAATACAATAAACAACACAAGAGGGGTTTAAAACATGATACCAGCGGAAGTATTTAAAAAAAAAAACTATAAATGACTAGGAAGAAACAACACAGCCTTCTTGGGAGGAGTGTTGAAACAGGACTAGCCTAGATCTTAAGATAAGGACACTTCTCCCAAGTTGGCTCTTGTCTTGCATTCCAAAATCACATAAACATGCACATGAGAGCGTTTTAAGAATAGTAAATATCGTGGTAGGTGAATGTCTTTGGTTTGACCCAATGAACTTAAAATTGAACGCAAATGTCATTGTTGTCTTTAGTACGTAGCCCACGGGACCCAATTTCAATACAGCTCAAAACACAAATATAATCACCAGAATTGATGTCTGTGAAAATTAAGGGAGCTGTACTTTTCAGTCTGGCGTTATGGGCCAGAGGTAATCATCTCAATGGAATGGTAAGTTCAACTGCATGAATATGTTCTGAGCATGTCTACAGTACAAGGTCAGGGACGTTGACTGGTTGGAAGGATATTTGGTGGGATGGTACTACCATCGATTGTAGAACCCGGAACATCAGCATATATTTTCACCGCTGCATCAGCAAGAATATTTTCATTAAGGAGTTAAGATGGTCAATAATGTGGAATTGTGCCTCCATGTATTCTCCTTGGGGTGAGGAATGTGAGAGCAATTATTAAGAATATAGATGTGGTTTCTTTTTCTCCACAAAAATTACATTTAGTATTTGTCTTTTCCCATGTTTTGATTGATTGTAAAACGTAGGCAGATATCAATCGATTGCCCGCACGGCAAAACTCAGGACGCCCCTAGGGAGATCATAATAATAGATTTCCAATTAAGATCATTGTTCCGACTCAATGGTTTAAGTAGATTCCTTGTTGGACAAGTGGGAGGATTCTCTCCAGAAATCCTTCAGCTGGGTGATGAATTAAGGCTTTTGATTTGTCCTTAACATTCTTCCATTGGGATTTGAACTTCATTGGCACCGGATTTTCAATAGCGATCTCAAGTTTTTCTTCCATTTGCCAATCCCCATTTTTAGCCATCTTCCGTTTCATAGCGATTTTTCATGGACATTTGGATATGGATGGCATGGAGAACACGACCATCAGCCTTATCCTACACTGGCGAAGCAAAAGGTAAGAGCGTGATGAAGCTTCCGAGGTAATCGGATATTTCGGGATACGCTAGGCCATATGGGTATGAATGGCAAGCAGGGGGAGGCCCTCTAGGTGTCATACCAAGGAGGATCTTGATACCGTTGGTGTGCATATGACTAAGTGGTTCACGCTGGTGTCAGTGAGCTCCACCCAACAAATAACAGTCAAAATGTACCTCAACGAGGGCAGACAGCACATATGCACAAAACGTCGTAGCTTGTATTCATTGCGAATGCAGAGCTATCAATGTTTGAAATGTACTCCGAGAGTTTAGTACATATCATATCATAAGCGCAGTTCCCATAGAACTGCCCTCAGCCGAGAGACATTCTCTGCCCGAAATTCGCTCGCCATGTTCGCTCGGGCTGGCAGAGCTGTCTCTTCATTCAAAGTCTCGTGCGTTGTATTAATTGAAGGAAGGGAGGACATTCGATCCGGCTGCTCGGCCATAAAAAACCATGAGTTAACGGGCCAACAATTACCCGACAATTAGCAGTATCGATCGATCAATAAACCACTGTAACTCTGCGTGCGGTCAGACGGGGCATGTATGCTCACATACTTGTATGAACGGGGCATGGACCAAAGCTGCGTTCTTCTTTTTTCCTAATAGAATATTTGGCTTCTGCTTTATATTACTACAGTATTTTTATTTGCGTGGAAATTGCAGGCGGTGGTGGCCAAAATTCCAATTGGACGTCGCCACCGGGTTTAATTAAATGAAATGAAATCTGAAGAAAAATGGAATATTTATATGATGCCAAGGAATATTTCCTCATTCCAACACCGACGGAGCTAGAGATACTCAAACTCAACTTAAGTTTTTTTTTAAATTTTATATTTAATATGCGCCAAAGGAACACCCTGACGGCCCAACCAAAGCGCCCCAAACGGTTTGTAGTTTGCAGTCTATATTGCTGTACTCTAAATTGATACATGGGGTGCGAGAGCGAGGTATATAATGGAAAGAGGCCTTGACCAACAATAGTATGGAAATTGTGTATTTGACAACACGCGGCTCTATCTAAAAAAAAAATACCCCAATTAGCTACAATTCAAACGTGTGATAGTACCCTTGCGTTCTAAAAGATGCATTTTGATCAGCGAGAGTCGCATAATGGATGAAGTTGGATTATATAATCATGAGATTAACGCAATAATCACACAATCTCGAGATCATGTCAGTTGTGTTTTATTGATTATTTTATTGCATTTTACAAAAACAGCATTGATCCGCTACGTTTGGAATTAAGTATTTGAGTTACACTCTAAAACTTTTAGCCAACTGACATTTCTCGCCTTCACTTTGTAAACATCGTTAATTAAAAACGCTAAAACAGTTTGTCAAAATCCTAAACATTCAATATTAGTATTAACACTAGCGAGTTACACCATCTAACATGTTAAGCATTTAAACATGCTCACAAAGTGAAAGCCGAATGTGTTTAGATAAAAATGTTTTAATTCATTCAACACAGTTTTACAGTGTACGAAGTTACCAGTTTACCTAAGCCTACAAATATATTTTAACCAAAAATATTTGAGTTACTCTAAAAAATTTTAAGCAATTGAGCACCTTTCTTGCCTTCATTTTGTAAACATGTTAAAACTAAACATGGATGTCAAATGTGCATTCAATGTTATTGATTACCATTCCCGCGGTTCGGACCACACTAAAGATGTTTAGCATTTAAACAGTTCACAAAGTGAAGCCAGAATGTGTTTAGAAAAATGTGTAATCCATTCAACACAGTTTTACACTGTAAGAAGTTAAAATATATCACAAACATATTTTAACCAAAAATATTGAGTTGCACGCAAAAGTGTTTTTAGCAATTGAACACCTTCTTGCCCTCAACTTGTAACATTTAAAAACTATAACGTTTCATGGTCAAATGCTAAACTTCAATTGTTTTATTTAATTGATAAAACTAGAGGTTCACACACCAATATGTTTAAGCATTAAACATGTTTACAAAGTGAGGCAGCAGATTGTGTTTAGAAGATTTTTAATCCATCCAAAACCCAGTTTTTTACAGTGTAAGAAGTTACAATTGTCTACAAAATAAGCACGAGGAAAGATGTTCAACTATAGAGCTTGTAAGTCTAGTTTGGTTTACATTAACCCTCGTCACCAAAGGAGGGCAATCAATGACGAAGTGTAAATTTGAAAGAAATGCTATTTGACTAGTTTGGGGTTATACTCTTAGTGTATCAAACGTTTTTTTTGGACACGAAAATTTCAAAAAATCGTATGCGTGATCTTCTGAAATTGCGCCCGTCGTGGTGAGTTATCGTAAGCAGCATTGTACTTTAGCCTAGCGCTGTAGGTGTCGAAACGGTACAAACGTGCCAGTTATGGAAATTTCATTGCGTTTTAAAACCACAATTCAACCAGTTTGGACAATGGAGTTAATTATAGTAAACTAATAATTTCATGGTTTTGGACATGGAGTTATATAGTAAAACTATAGTTATATAGCTTACTATGTACTACATGGTTTGAACTATCCTCCGAACAGTACCAGTTTTCGGAAAGATTTACCAATACTGTGTGGAATAACTTTTTATGGGTTAAAATTTAAGTAAAACAATAAAAAGGGCCGTTTTGCAGTGTTTAAGGTGTTAGCAGATAAGGGAAATTACGATGTTCCTGTGGCGTGTGCCGGATTTGGTGCAAACAGAAAAAATTGTTAAAATACACGGTATGTCATATTTTGTATTTAAAAAGTTATGGCTTGCGTTCGCCTTTATTTTTTACGTTATATTAAACGGTGTTATTTTGTTATTCACTGGACGGTGTTTATTCATGTACGCCCCCTGACCAAAAACCTAGTAATAACATATAAACATGGTATTTGAAACAACTGAAGTGGTGGCGTGCGTGCGGTACTTGAGGAAAGTGTCCCGTCGTGTGGAATCGATAATCAATTTTCTCGGCCACAAAAGAAAACGGGAGCAGTTAATTGGTACTGGATATACAAATCTATGGAGGGTTGGAGAGAAGTTTCGCTCATTTCAGTGTGGAAAGAGCAGGTAGGAAAACTATCTATCAGGAGATGTTCGCTCTAACTGCAGGGAGAAGTTCTCTCGCCCGAGCGAATATGTGTGAGCGAATGTCTCCGGTGAGGGCAATTCTATGGAACGGAGTAAGTAATCTTTAGTTTTACCTTTAAATGTGATCTGACAACCAAGAAACTTTGCAGGAGCAAATTGGAGAGTGTTAAAACAGTATTACATCATAAAAGAAGTTTCAGCAGGTGCCACCGCTCCGAATAGAAATAGATTTGCACTTGGTTGGCTTAAGAGAGTAAGGTTATAGAATGGCAGATATAATTGGAGCCATTAATTTTTGATGTCTGCGTTTGTCAGAGGTTATCAAACAAAAATCGTCACGCAAAGGAAAGAGTAATATATTTCAACCCGTTTTAAATTATAGCCAAAACTGTTTTCTTCTAGTTTGAGATGCTGAAGTATAGGATGAAAACACCATCAATAATATAATGGGGCTTATAGGGTCACCTAGGAATACTCCGCGTTAAAATGAAAGGGTTCAGAGGTCCAGTTCTTTGTTTTGACTCTACCATTTAACCTTGAATAAAGGCGTTCAACATAACAAAAATGGGCCCAAGGTAATATTCTTTCTCGGAGAGTGGAGCGTTTTGTCGAGCAGTTATGTTCCACCGACCCAAAAGCATCTGCCCGATCGAAACAAGGTTAACATGGAGGGTGCGTTTATTCGCTTTGCATGCGGAAATAAAGCTCTTGATCACAATTGTGTGTCGATTGCAACCCGTTGATACCGTTAAGGAAAAAGCTTTGGGGTCGGGATCAAGAGCCTATTGAAAAGGAGGTAGTTTTATCCGGTCTGATTTATTTGGTGGAAAAGTTTACCAAAACAGGATGTTAAGGAAATCATCCTGACATTAGACGGATCTTCTTTTTCGCAAGCTTTATAAATTAAAGTCACTAAGCTAGTGGACCAATCAATTGGAAGGTCACCCTAGTACAAGAAGATTCGTGAACAAGAGTTAGCAAGAATGTGGGTGGCGGGGTTAGTTTTTAGGAAGCCCTCATCAGTCCGTCAGGACCGGGAGCTTAGGTGGTGTATTTTTTATCGAATTATTACGAAGGTCACGGGACGGATAGGCAAAAAAGGGTTGATTCAGCTATCCGCTATTTTTCTAAACATAATGCCGTATTGGTGATGTTTTCTATTTGCCTATTACAGCTCGAGCTAGTTAGTGGTTCATTTTGGGGGTTTTGCCAAGTGAATGAGGATTGGCTGCCAATCATATGAAGTGTCGGTGTAAATATTAAAATTACTACACTACGGTACTATTTGGACAATTTATGAGTGTATTTGCCAATTTATGTGGTAAACATTTTTCATTTCGGCAACCTACCAAATGACCTTCTGCTGGGCGGTGGGAGCAAGTGCTGGTCGTGGCCGAAGGCTGCTGACTGGTGTGATATATCACTGTCTGCAGATACCTTTGAAAAATAATGAAGTGAGCCACCAACTGTTCTTGACCAGTTTAACAAAATCTCTGATTGAAACATAAAAATAGAAATGTTTACAACTAGGATAGCGGATAGCTGAATCAAACCCTTTTTTGCTTCTAAATACTCTTTTTTTAAAAAGATTCATGGACAAATGTACAAGTCTGGACATACTTCTTAAAAAGTTATGTATAGACGCAGTTGAAATGTCAGAGGTGGAAAAAATAGCGCATATATCTCAAGGTGTGTCAATGCATAATGTCACCATAAACATTAAATCACAATTTCTTCAGGCCATCCCTTTTTGATGAAATCGCGCGCTCAGATTTCCGACATTCAAGGAATTCTCATCTCGTACAAGAATGAGCTTACATATTTTTGAAAAGTGAGTGATCATTTTTATTACATAGAGACATTCCTAATACCTTTCAAGAGTTGGATTACAATTTGCTTAACCAATCACATACGTAATGTAGTTGATATGATTAGATTTTTTTTGTTATTATGTCGTCTAGAGATGCAGATGCTATATTTATTGTATGGAAAATGGCGTGACTTGGACTTTTGAGATATTTATGGGACAGAGGAGCTACAGCTGGAAGGAAAATGATGAAAAACAAGATAAGACTGGATATTTTAAAACAACTACTCCCCTGTTTCTATGTTAAGTGTACAGGGTGTCTGTAAAATGGGTTACATGTGAGGATTTTTATGGAAATCAAGTGGATTTTTTGTACTATATTAGTAATAATTTTTTGCCATAATTAACTGGAACATGTTGGGGTTTAAATTGGTTTGCTTGTTTGGTAAATACACGTAAAACCTAAATCAAGATTATTAGTCAGGAGGATTGTGGGCACAGGGTGGACATGGAGTACAGACTTTTCTATCGATCGATTTTTGTCAATGATGACCTAAGCTAATAATTTGTAGAGGGTGTGCAAAATTTCGTGCAGTGCAGTTTCTAGAAAGAAATCCATATGGCCGCTTATCACTCTTCAAAATCATGTCAAAGGCCATATTTTATGGAATAGATCCCTAGGTTTGAAAGCACGAGGAACTGTAGACGGCGTTATTGCCGTGATTTGATCACAACATTACCACAAATCCATATGGCCACCCTAAAACCCCAATAATGCCCGAAATCATTACAATTGACCATAACTCATCAGGTATTTGTGATGAGGCTAATTCTTGCGCTCTATATCCAGTAGGAACTCGTATCTGACATTTCCAGTGTGAATGTGCAAAAATTTAAATACAATTAATCATGTAAAATGTCAAAAAAATAGGGGCTTATTGCACATAATTTTGATATTTTAGGCCCAAACACCAAGTTAAAGAACATCAGACATGATTAGCCCCACATTTGGTTTAGGAAGGAATTTTGCTGTCATGGACACCAAGAATCATATTCTAGTGGAAATACTGGTTTTTGCGCAAAAAATTATTTGGGGGTATTTTCGTTAAAAAATCCATTAAATGGCAAAAAAGTTGATTTACACTACTTGGGACCATCTTTTGTGCCCGGCGGCAAGCGGATTCCAAATTTACTGGTCAGAGCTTGAAATATAACCAAAAAAATCTGGTTAACATTGAATAGGGACATTAGAAATACAATATCACAAAATTTCCTAAAAAATGTAAAAAAAGTTTTTGGGGGGGGCAACTTTTGACTTTTTGGCCAAAACACCAAAATTTAACAAAATCTGCACATGTTTAGAACACATTTGACTTTTAGGCATGTAATTTGCTTTCATTTGAATGACTAAAACGGTCATTTTACACTGCTTTGGACATCTTTGTGCCCATGCGAAAGCGGATTCAAATTTACTGGTGGAGGCGCTTGACATCAAAAAACTGATAGAATTGAATGTGCGACATTAGAATAAATAATAATGGATGCAAAAACTTTCCCATAAAAATGTCAAAAAAATGGGGTTTTGGGGAAATATTTGACATTTTGGCCAAAACACCAAAATTGTAAAAAGGATTGGCAGGGATTAGCACATATTTGGTTTATCATGGAATTGCTTTCATTTGACACCAGAAATAAAGTCTCGATGGTTGAGAAATACTGTTTTATGCTAAAAAAATGATTTTTTGGGGTATTTTCTTGAAAAAAATCGATGAATGATGAATGATGTGGTAATGGAAAAAAAAGTTTTTTACACTATTTTTGGACATTTTTTTGTGCCCAGGCACAAGCGAATTCCAAATTTACTGCATCAGAGCTTCAATATGGAATCATTAAACTCTATGTCAGCATTTGAATGTACGAAATTATAAAATACATAAGAATGTAAAAATTGCCCTTAAAATGTCAAAAAATGTTTTTTTTGGGGCCAAAATTTTGAATTTTGGCCAAAACACCAAAATTTCAAAAAAAATGGCACGAGGCTTAGCACATATTTGGTTTAGCCATGTAATTGTTTCATTGACACCAGAATCAAGTCTCGCCGATGTGAGCAATAAGTTGTTTTTATGCTAAAAAAATGATTTTGGGGTTTTCTTTGAAAAAACTCAATGAAATGGTTAAAAAAAAGTTTTTTTAACACTAGTTTGGACCAATTTTTTGTGCCCAGAAACAGCGCATTCCAAATTTTACTTGGTCAGAGCTTAAATATGACGTCATAAATCTATGTCAGCATTTGAAGGCTTACGAAATTATAATTACAATTATAATGATAAATTTGCCCTAAAAGGTCAAAAAATGGGTTTTTTGGGAAAAAAATTGACATATTTTTGGTCAAAATTAACAAAAATTAGAGAATAAGACATATTTGCTGTACATATTAGTGTTGTTTGATAGAAACATTTGCTTGCATTTGACACAAATTCAGATTTCTTTGGGTTGTAAATTGACGATGATGTTAAAAACTTGATTTGGGGTATTTTCATTGAAAAAAGTCTATGAAATGGTTAAAAAAGTGTCTGTTCCACCAACTTTTGGACAATTTTTTATGGATTGGTAACAAGCAGATTCTAAATCCACATGGTTACAGCTTCAAAATGGCTACCAAAAAACCTGTGTCGAAGGGGGGTGCAACGAAAATGAAAATAAGGCTCTTTCAAAATTGCAGCTGATAGCCTAAAAGCTTACCAATCAAGATGCAGCCAATATGACTGCTTTAAGATCTTTAAAACCTACACAAAATTGTCGCTTTCAATATTCTAATATATGGCCGTCATTATGAATTTTAAGCATGTTAAAAACAAATACACCAGTAGTACGAGTGATATGTCCAAAGACATAAATTATCTTTCAATTTAAACATTAAATACTCATTTTGGGTGTTTTACTAAATACAATACAGATGTATGTAATTTATAGAGTTTTAAAGAAGGTAAAAAAGGCAGCCACATTGGCCTACCATCTTAACATTTTGCATGTTACAAGAAACAGAAATTCCAGATAACAATGTCAAATGGTCAAAATAATTATCAATACCTTAATTTTACACTTTATATATAATAGTTGGATGTTTGTAAACTACATATAAACAATATAATGTAGGTTTTAATTATTTGTAAAGGCGCGATGGCTGCAATCTTAATTTTAAAAATGCCATTACAGAGAAATGCAGTTAAGGGTTTCTGGTGATCAAATACAGTATCTAATAAATGTAAAGCATAAAGATGCAATAGACATGGAATCAAATGCTTCTAAAACTGCAAAAGTGCAGAGCACTTGCCGTGTCCTGATGAGTGGAATGCATCTAGAGTTTTAAAGTAACACTTGCAGAGTGTGATCATTGTGTAAAGATTTTGAAACACTGCAGAACACGTTTTAGGGGTTCAGATATATTCAAGTAGCGTATAAATAGGTCTTATAATGGAGGAGGTTAAGATAAGTTTAATGATTCCGAGAGCATATTGACTTTGAGCAGCCATGATTGGATTTTGGGCAATGTAATGATAAAATTATTAAAAACTTTCTCGGCTTAAAACACCGGAGAAAGAGTTACCGAGAGATATTTGTCTCTATCGGAAAAAAATTACTTAAGGGATTTTTAGTATTTTGGCCATGGTAGCAGCCAATTGGTATTTTTTTTTTGAAAATGGCACTGTAACCAAAATTTTGCACACCCTCCATAAAATATTGGCTTAGTCTAAAGAAAACTAAATCTAGCAATAGAAAAAGTCTGTACTCCATTCCATCCTTAAGGCTGTGCGCCTTAACTTCCACCTGACTAATTATGTGCCAGCCTCAAATTAAGTAGAAAACATTTTCATTAAAGGAAGACATTAAACACAAAAACTAACATTGAACACAAACACAGCTTTTCTGTTAAAATGACAAATATGTATGATACAAATCTATTACAACCAGTTTTAAAGGGGAAATTTTCATCTTGATAGGTGGCCTTCACCCAAAACCCCCATTTGCTAAAGTTTCACGCCGATATTTCATACCTGTTTTGAAGTGAGAGCTCTTAAAACGTGATTTGTATTCCTCCATAGAGTACTGTGTAAAATGAATATTGGTCAACCAAAAAATGGGCAACAATTTTCCAAACCAACATCCTGTAGCCCTAGATTTCACAGGGTAAATGAGAAAAATAGTAACTTGATCTGGTACCAAAATTTTGACCACTTCCGGTAAAATTGGGGGGTCCCGGGGAGGAGGATATTCCGACAGACCATAGACCTTAACTAGCAGCTGCCAACACACACACATTATGAACCGTTGTTATTCCATTGCCACTGTGACCAAACAATTGCCCTTCAAACATCTTACAAAATATGTCTTCTGCCCGCTCCCATTGGCCAAGTGGACCTCCTGCTGAAAACCTGCTTTGAATTTTTTACCAAAAAACTCTGATCTTGATGGGGTACTCAATACGACCACATTAACAAAGGGAGGAAAAAATGAAAATTGGTTGTCGATTCAAATGGGGTCAAAAAAAACAATTTTTATGACGGCCATCAAATTCTCTGCTGAAAAATGAAAAAAAAAACACTTTCCCACAAAGGAATTTTCATAAAAAGTTGGCTCATAATAGACATTAATACATTCCATGCTGAAATAAAACATGTAATAAGTTACTCCATTAGGTTTGATGCAAACAACAAGGTTTGAAGAGGGACACCATAATGGTTATTTAGGATAATTAGCATAAAAAACGGCCATGGCCGATTTGATTGTTCCCACAAAAATTGCGCACTTTACAATTTCGGAAATTACAAAAATTTGGGCAAAAACAATTTAGTGTTAAACCTGGAGACTAAAAAAAAACAAAATCCTGCGTACACTGGACTCCCACCTTACGCACTTTTAAAGGACATGAGGGCATTCTAGAAAGAAACTTCCACAATTGTTTTCAAACCCCGTTTTTTTCTTTCATATTGGAAGGCTTACAACGTATTAGATCACACCTGATGTGAATGAGCGAAAGATGCTCTTTATGGAATAAGATGGATGATTGTATTTTCTGTCATGCCGATACACCTTCGCCAACATTCAAGAAAAGTGCCTTTGAGTCATGGTAATATGTGGTGCAAATTGTGTCCCTGACCTTAGAGGATTTGAAATAGGGAAATAGTTTTCCTATCTGTTATGGGTGTTTTCAACATTATCCAACCAAAATAGGTCAACAGGTCATAGAATCCAATAGCTGGTTCAATAGCTGCTGGACTTTATTCGCCATTTTGGTTAAAGTCCATGGCCCGATCGCCAACAGCCTCGTACCCGTAAGGACCCCAGATTTTAACCAGAAGTGGTCAACATTTTTGGTACTCAAGAAGAATACTATTTTTATCATTTCACCCTGTGAAAATATTAGAGCTAAAGGATGTTTGGTTTGGGAAGTATGAACGAAAATGGACTCATTTTTCTCGACCAATATTAATTTGCACATGTACTCTATGGGACTCACAAAATCAAGTTTATTGCTCTCAACATCAAAACGGATTGCAAATATCGGCGCGCTACTTTACAGTTTAGGTTTTGGGGTGAAGGCAATTCTATCAAGAATAAAACTTCAATATTTCTCAAGTCGGGACATCCCCCTTTATCACCAAACCGTAACATGTCAAACTATTCCTATTTTCATCATATAAGGCGGACCCAACAATTCTGAACCATTGTACAAAAATTAGAGCAACTTTCACGTTTGACCCCTGTACAAAGCAAAAAAAATTGACCTTTTTCACCATTTGTAAGTTTTATCTCATAATCCCAAAATATAAGCCATTAAACTATACCTTTTTTGGAACTTGTCAACCAGACAAACATTCATGGTGTGCTCTTTTCAACACATATCGGAACGTTTTAAATTTTGACCCCTGCCGTAACCTGAATGCAAGCTGGGGGCCATGAATTTGAAAGGGGGTGTGACAAGTGCTTACATCAATTTTTTGGAGAATCAAGACATAAAGTACTGGTGTATAAAAATTGCACATTTTATAAGATTTGCACACTCACATGAGATAGGTGCAATACACCACCCAATATTCAGCTTTGCCCACTTATTTCATTTGTGTTTTGATTACATTTATACATGATGACAAAAGTTGCTGAAATGTTGTTAGTTCTAGCAGTGTCAACTCCTAACCCTCCAAGGTAGGAAAAGCAAAAAAATACAAGGCTTTGTTTTTAAAGACCTTGATGCCAGTCATTCAAGGAAGTCTTATCCTGCAGGGAGAAAAAACCAACTCTTGACAGATTCATTCTTAATTCTGCTCATATGCAAGGATTGACTTATAGTGCCGATTGTTTGCTAAACATTCTAAAATACAGATGAAGTTTGCCTCATGGGTATGTGTCTTGCATGTTTTCATCTAGAGGTATGTACATCAGGATTTCGTTACAAGCAGTAAACGTAATTCAATACTTTGCAGGTTTAGCTTTATCCAGCGGGCATAGTCGTTTGAGCGAACGTCGAAACGACGTTGGAACGTCAAAAACAGGTCGACGGTTTTATAAATTTACTGTGAAAATGCAAATGAATTGACGTTTTAGAACGACGTCAAATCGATTCGCATTTTCGCTTAAATAGTGTGTAAATTTCTAAAAATCTCGACGTCTTTTCGACGTTCCAGAGTCAATTGCCCACTGGGATTAAACTTACTATAGAGCAGAAACTGAGTTGGTCACTGTCAAAGTAGATTTAGACATGGCGCATATAGGGCGAGGATGGTTGATTTTGCATGTCCGTGCGCTGATGCCCTCGGCAGCAATTACATCGGTTTTCTTATTTTCTGAAATAGTCATTTGTGGTTGATTAGAAGTGTTGTGCTACATGCCCATGAGGAGTTTGTGGTTAAGAGTCTGGACAGATAAGAGACAAGATTTTGTTACAAGTTTATTTGGAGAGTTTACATCATTGCCATTTGTATGTTCATTTTTTCAAAGCTACAGCTAGTTTCCAGTATGCTGGATATAGATCTTATTAAAGATACTTTAAAAGTCTAACATATAATTTCTATGTTTGTAATTAAAAATCATTTAGTTGGTCTAAAAGAGGTGAGACTATATGCAGTTGAGCAATTTTATCTTTCCTCTGAGCATTGAAAACATAAGCATTGAAAAAAATGCATATCTGGCCATTCACCAAATTCGAACAGGCAACCTTGATATCATACACAGCAAGATTCCTACTCACGGTGTAACCCAGAGCTTAGGCTACTCCATGTGTACTCTTAGCTCTACTCCAAGGGTACCCCCTTAATACATTATTGATGCAGTGCCTACAACTAAGTACTTGCGAAGTACACAAGCCACTGGGTGATTAGCAGCTATGTTTACTTAGCAGTACCCATCCTATAGTGTACTCTACAGTTGCCTGCTAGGTGACTAACAGGTACCCATGTAAGCCACCAGTAGTGGAGTACCTCTGCAGCTACTCCACGGGAGTACCTTCACAGGTACTCCCCTACCGGCTGCCTAGTAGGTAGCACTTTGGACCATAGAGGGCGCCAAACATTCTATTGTTGTTTACGACTTTCTGATCATTTTCAAGCTTAGTAACATCTATATTTGAGTTGAGCATCACCAAAAACCCCTATATATGACATTTTGTGTAAAAACATATAACATATGTGACCAAAATGTTAAGCAATGGATAAAATTACTACAATAATCACACAGAGCTCAAAGCTCATTTGCATGGGAGTAGCCATGCAGGTACTCCAGCATGGGGTGACTAGTGGTTAGGCTACTGCGAGCTACTGCGTGTGTACCTAGGTGGATGATTACCCCCACTTTTGCGGCCGGCGATGTGGTACCCATGCGGGTGGGTACTCCAGGGCTACTTAACAGCTACTTCACAGGTACTTCCATGAAGAAATTGGTTGTGTATTCATGGTACTCTGACCAATTAAGCCAAATACTTAGTTTTGACATCAGATTGTTAAAAGCAAACTAAAGTTCTCATTTTTATGAACATATGTTTGATGATAACATTACTTCAGTGTAAAAACCCATTGCTTTTGTTTTTAAGGGGCATTTGATATGTGACATCTCTTGGTGCTCCTTTAAGTTTCAAAGGGTGAGTAGGTTGCTATAGTCTTATCCCAGGGCCCAAATTCATAAAACCTTACTAAGCCTAGTTGGCAACTAAAATGGGAATTAGTTGCCAACTAAGCCTAGTTGATTACTAGTTGAAATTCATAAAACCTTACTAGTGCTAGTTGCATTCTAAGAACCTTGCTAAATTTAGAGTTGATCCAGAGCAACTCTAACTCACTAGTTGGCAACTAAATCAGTGAAGAAAACAATATTATTATTATATCTGTAAATATTTTACAAGACAATTAACACTGAAGTTCATTGCTACAAATTATTAATTTATAGTTAATGTGAAATTTAAATTAAAACAATATATATCATTTGATAATTTTTTTTGAAGTTTGTCTTCAATTTTCATTTGCATTAACATAATGCCGTAATAGCATCAGTGAAAAGGGAAAGGAGGAACTTGTGTAAATACAGGCCCCAAAATAATGCTTATATATTTGAAATGAAAATAAATGATCAATCCTTACTGAAAGAAATATTAAAGAATTTCTTTAATTCTGCTGTTCATAATTAAAAATTGCTAAAAAAAAAAAAAAAAAAAACTTTATGAGATGTTTACATTTTGAGTAATGAATAGATTTGCTTAGTAGAAAATATTAAACATCACATTTCTCAAAAGCAGTATTACAAAGTATCCCTAAAGTAAGTTTCATCTGTGAAATTTTTTTAAAGAAGCCGATTTCAACTGATTTTGGTAGGTATGGGTGTCAACATTTACAAAAAAAAGTGAGTTATCGTATGGGGTGGGGAAAATGGTTTTTCGGGGGTCAAAGGTCAATAACAGGGGTCAAATTTGGAAATTGATCCAATCATGTTGAAAAGTATACCAAGTAAATAGTTTAATCATAAGGATTCCAAAAAGGTATAGTTTGTACTACCTGTGGCCGAAAGTTTTGGAGTTAAAGGCTAAAAACAGCAAAAATCAATAAAAAGGATCATTTTCAGTTGTACAGGGGTCAAATTTAAAAATTACTCCGATTTGGACAAAAAATGGTGCAAATTATAGATGGAGCACATAAGATAAAAATAAGGAATAGTTTTGAGTGTCTTAAATGCTTACTTACCGAAGTAGGGGGGAAACAAGGTCAAGCCCCATTGAATGCAATGGATATTGACCTTTGGTGCCCCCTACATCGGGAACTAAGCATTTAAGACAGTCAAAACTATTCCTTATTTTGATCCTATGAGCTCCATCTATAATTTGCACCATTTTTTGTCCAAATCGGAGTAATTTTTAAATTTGACCCCTGTACAACTGAAAATGATCCTTTTTATTGATTTTTGCTGTTTTTAGCCTACAACTCCAAAACTTTCGGCCGCAGATAGTACAAACTATCTATACCTTTTTGGAATCCTTATGATTAAACTATTAACTTGGTATACTTTTCAACATGATTGGATCAATTTCCAAATTTGACCCCTGTTATTGACCTTTGACTCCCGAAAAACCAATTTCCCCACCCCCTACGATACTTCACTTTTTTTTGGTAAATGTTGACACCTTTACCTACCAAAATCAGTTGAAATCAGCTTCTTTAAAATTTTTTCACAGATTTGCTAAGAATATGTTTACTTTTGAGTTACTAACAGCAGAATTAAAGAAATTCTTTAATATTTTTTTCAGTGTTGAGTTACGTCCTTCTGTTTTTCAACTCTCGATATATAGTTTAGGTTTGCTCATGTGTATACTGGCCTATATATACGGAAGCTACTACAATTATATTGGCGTCATTTTGATCATGGTTCACAGGTGATCCAAGCATGTTAATGCTCTGAGATGAACAGACTCAAACACAAAAGGTTAGTCATTTAATGTATTGAATTTACATTCCCCACACTGCAACCAAGGCCATTCCGCCCGAAAGCACCCAATTCTGTAGGCAAAGATTGAGCTAGTTGGCAACTAAATTTTCCTAGTACGTAACTAGTTAGCAAGGTTCTTAGTAAGGTTTTATGAATTTCAATTTAGTTGTCAACTCCGTAGTTGCATACTAGGGATTTTAGAATCATACCAGACCTTGGTTGCCAGCTAAATTAGCAAGGTTTTATGAATTTGGGCCCTGGTCTTTATCTTTTTAATTCTGAGTGTGTGAGGAGGATGGGTGCATAATATTGCTGGTGCTAAATGCACTAGATGCCCCTTGGATTCATTTTTCAATAAAAATAACAATTTTTTGGCTGAATTTCTCTAACAGTTCCTCAGTGACCCCATATTTTTCTTTTATTAGAAAGCTCAGCTGAGTTCGCAACTTATATAAAAAATAACTACAACATTTTGACCTCACTTTTCTGCTCTACCCAGAAATGTTCATGAAAAAAATGATTTTCCATAGACTTATGTAGTTGATTTTGGCAAAAAAAAAATTTATAATGGTTTTACGTTGTTGACCTCCGATTTTTTTTTCTTGAATTTGTTGCTCATATCAATGAAACCATATTTCTGGAAAGTTTGAAGAAAATATTATGACAGGAAATCGATACGACTCAAACTCCTTAACCCAAATTTTCTGTTGTTTTTCGAAAGAAGTTTAAACTGACAAACTACTAAATACTTATATGTATTGTAATAGTATTTGATACTTTTTTAAAGCTGTAATATTTGGCTTTCTGTCAAGCCATCTTGACTTATATGAGTGGAATTTTGCTAGAACAATTATCAATTTAAAAACTTTGTATTTGAACCAAATATAACCATGTTATCAGTTACAACAACATGAGCTAGGTTGCTATTTCACTACTTATCCATTCTTTAAGTTTTAGCCAAAACATACATGCTACAATCTTGTTCAAATTTGGTTCCCGCCCCCTCAATTCATTGTTGCATAAGCACGATACTCCTGGTCAATCTCGCTGTGTATTATTTTCAACACTGACTTGGGAGGGGACGGGGAGGAGGAGGGAAAATTATAGTGACAATGCGCTTCTAGCCTATAACCCTTGCATAGCTGCCGATATTAACAAGTGTTCCAAGGACTTATGAACAAGATTGTAGATAAACAAATAGATGCAACAAGGATTTGCTTTCCTTTCCACAGAAGGTGCTGAGGTCAATTTGGTTGACATTCATTTTAACTAAGAGTTCATTTGTTGTAATTATTCTGTGAATTATTATCAGACATATGTCTGTATATTAAAATTGGTCTACTTTTGAAAATCCAAAAATGTGCTGACAGAAGACAGTAAGTGTGCACGCGTTGGGGTAGGTACTGCCTTTTGCATTGTGAGAAAAATTTGAACTTCTGTCAACAGTTTTGGATAGAGGGATTGGTGTTTAGAGCTATAAATTGGATATGTTATGTGTTGAAGTCTTCTCCAGGGCCGAAAGGCTTGTGTTGTGTTTTGGTGGAGGAAAAGGGTGGATTTTGGGATTTTGGTATGGGGTGTGGAGGTAGTGCGGAAGCCACAGTGCCCTGGGTTAGTAGGGAAAGGGCACCTGTGTTAGATGAGGAGAATCTTTTGGGTGCTTGGTGGCAGCTGAGAAGGGGCTCTGAGACAGATGAAAAGGGGGAAGGGACACTGTGGCAGTATAGGGCCTCGGATCTCTGGGGAGGTTATTAAAGTGGACACTGTTATAGTTGCAAAGGGGTCTGGGGTAGTGAGGGGCCCTAGGTAGGTGACAAAAATTTACTAATACTACAGGTTACGTCTGATAAGGTTCCGTACGGAACCAAACAACCCTAACCTTGGTACCCCCGCCGCAAATCGCGAAAGCCGAGAACCGCGAAATTCTAGTTCTTTATTGGAACCACTTAAGTTTTTTATCTATTGTAAATTTGAAATTCCGTTTACATGTCTTTCCAATCATCATCAGTAAGAAGCATATTTAGGTCAATTTCCCATTTCATTCTGCTTATCTTAGCCACCGTATTGACAAGTATGAATATGTCGTGGAAATCTTTGCACCCTTTACGTTTAATAATGCTTCAACATTGTTTGGCATTATTGGAAAATTTGTTATAATCTTGTCTGTCTGGCGAAGATTTTATCACAGCTTCTTATATACTTTGGTATTCAAGGCATCCATATTGGCAAGTCACCCATTGTCAGCAGCAGGTGTGCTGTGGAATATCTGTATTGTCTGGGTTATGATATTCTTTCTATACACTGTATGGTGGAGACATCCATATTGACTAGTCACCCATGTTTAGCACAGGTGTGCTGTGGATGTCTGCATTGTCTGGGTTCTTATTTTCTTTATGTAGGGTAGAAGCATCCATATTGACAAGTCACCCATTTCTGGCAAGTTATTGAAAGTGGCCCGCAACAATACTGATTTTTTTTTCACACTCGTGCGTCGTCCCCCTGTTGTTGCACCCACCAGTTGCGCGTTATGCGTATGCTCATTATAACTAATTACTATGCTCATATAACTTTTGGGACCATCGCAAATGGTTATCTGTTCAGGAAAAATTCCTACTTGGGTTCTGATTCAGTCTTTCTGTACCCGTATGGCAAGAGTCATCCTATTGACAAGCACCATTGTTAGCAGCAGGTGTGCGCTGGAATGTCTCATTGGTCTGGGTTTCTGATTTTGCTTTCTGCATACGGTATGGTGGAGGGATCCATATTGACAGTGTACAGCCCCAAGAATAGCAATGATTTATCATTTTGAGTAAGATTCAAGTCATAATTTAGTCTAAATAATGTAATACAAAATATACCTGTTTGTGTGCATAACTGGTGTTTGTAAAGCAAATATAATGAACCAGAAGATCTCCGAAGACTCAGAAAGCGGGGAAATTTCTGAAATGTACTGGACCTAGTGAGTTCATTCGAAGGCAAGGGAAAATTCTGGATGACATAATGGCGCCCTACTGTATCTTACAGGCACAGTGCTGTTGTGTGGGTGGATGGCAGAACATTCTAATATGGGAACTTGGAGCTGAAACCATATTATGATGTAATGTGACTATATTTGCACATGTACTCATATAAAGAGGACCATATCCTTCTAGTATTTTTTGAGCGATATATAAAGCCCGGTGAGAGAAGATGAGGAGAGTATTACAACATCCTACTCCAAGTTATTAAGAGAGTTTTCATAACATCGTGCTCCAGTTATTAGCAGAAGTTTTCCCAAGTTGACAGTGACAGTAAGCACAGCTAGTACTATCTCCCATATTACAAGGTGACATTGTCATTGTAGTCTCAGCTCCAGCAGTTTCGTCCGGAGGTGTAGTCCGGTGCGGTTTGTATTCCGTGGCCTCTGAGTTATCAAGGATAACAAGCTACAAGCACTTTTGGACTTTAATTTAGTCGACCTCCGAGCTTCGGTAGTCTTAAGGAGCTGGTTTTCTTCCGTCAGGACGGTCTTCGTGGACCACGGTCTCACTATTGGAAATTGGAGTTTTGCGCTGGTATATTTCTCCAGGACTCTTTGCAAATTCGGCATCTTAATTGTAGTCTCGCTGCAGCCCGCTTCGCGGCACACACCAGTAAGTTTAGTAGTTCATAAATTAACAAACTTCATTATAGCTTTAAATCTTTGATTATTGATACCTAATCGATTGTTTGAATGAGATTGATTTAAACAACACAATTAAAAAATACTTTGTTTTAAATTTGTAATCAGTTCACAGTGTATTGTCTAGTTATTCATGAGTTTGAATCCGTAGTTTTGAGGTGGTGTTTGGCTTTGGTCAAGGTGACCGTAACAAATTGGGGGCTCTCCGGGAGATACACTGTAAAAAATTACAGTTAAAATTTTTGAACAAATTGTTGATTGTGTGTTAACTTTGATATCTGTGCTGTCAATTGTTATTTGTGACAGAAGTGTTCAAACACGATGGCGTTTAACGCATAGGAGTTTTTAAAGATGTTACGGTGGGAAATTTGATGTGCTCAAAAATCCGGACTTATGGATTTGGCCAAGTAATATGGGATGGAAGTTAGGCATTCCTTGAGGAACAGTTAATTAACAATCAGTTGATATACCCATCTTTGGAAGAAGATTTTAGATGAGGGATTTTGGAGAACTTAGTTGAAATTCAGGATGTGTCAGATAGTGCTTTGAAAATGAACAGTTGGAAATTCAAATGCAAATAGAAAAGGACAAAGTTGGCCTTAGAACATCAAAAGTTTATCAATGGAAGGAAAGAAGGCACGACCAATTACCCATTAGAGAAGGAAAAACTTGAATTAGAAAGATAAACAACAAGAACTATATGCCAAATTACAATGGAACAAAAGAGAAAGACGACAGATTAAAAATGGAAGAAAAGAAAACGATGACAGATTACAATGGAACACAAGGAAAAAAAGAAGATAGGTTACAATGAGGAAATATGAAGTTGGCAGAAATTGGAAGCCAAGACAAATTATAACAAGTAACATTAGAAAAAGGCACATCATTCTCCTCCTCACACTCCAGGTTTGTGATGCCACCAGACACATCAAATTGGTTCCGACATTTAGGAAACAGAAGTTGACAAGTATTTTGCACTTGAGAGGATTGCCGAAAGTATGAAGTGCCTAAAGATAATGGACAAACATTGCTTCATACTGTGTTATGGGAAAGCAGAGAGATCTACTCATCCCTATCAATTGATCAGTTCAGTGACTATGAATAGTAAAGCAGTCATTCTTACTGCCTATGAGTTAGTGCCTGAAGCGTATAGGCAAAAATTTCGGATTGCGAAAAACTTGCAGATCAAACTCATGTCGAGTTTGCTAGAGTTCAGGAACAAATTTTGGATATGTGGCTCACTTCCATGAAGTGAAACAATACATTTATCAACTTAGCAGTTGGTTTTAATTGAGCAGTGCAAACATTGCATTCATGCGACATTAAAACTCTTTGGATGACGCATATCAAAGAGTTGAAAATGCAGCAACAATGCAGATGATTATGCCCTTCAACTAATTGAGTTCCAGCAATTTCTGGATGGGCCTAGTAAGTCACGTCAGAATTACAAGAGTTTTAATTCAAATACCTACAGGCCTTACCAAAGTAAGATCATTCCCAAGTCATGGTACTACTAAAGTAGGAAACGTCAAGTTAGGTTCCTCCCGTCCTGGGAATAAGGTCCTTCTAGTGCCAAAACCAAGTCAGGAATGGTTTTAAGTCAGATGTGACTTGCACATATGCAAGGTTCAGTCAGTTATGGCAGTTGTTGGATTTGATGGGAAAGCAGATGGCCATTAAGCAGAAGTCTGCTCCCACAAGTTGTGCTGTGTCCCTTAGCCCCAAGTTAGTAACAGCAGAAGATGCTGAGTCTGATAAAGTTAGGGAAACTTTTGAAACCATTTGTTTGGAGGGTTAGTGTCGCTTGAATGGTGACAAAGTTATCCAAATCTATAAGATCAGGCGTGACACATGTTGTGGCCCATCAGTAATTTTGGAGGGGTCAAGTGCCTTTAGTGAATTTAGTGCAACAGGTGAGAATGCTTTGATCCACTGTATAGGTATGATTTATTATGTTCCCTCTTCACAAGGTGAATTGGAAGTCTATTTGGTCCCAGGTACAGTCCATAGTAGGAGTAGGCCTGAACTTCAGTCAAAGGTGTTTCATGGTTATTCAGGGATTGATTTGGCAGGCGGGAAAGTTCACCCCGAACCAATTGTTACCCACAATCCCTGCACGGAATCGATAGTGAGATAGACTATGCATTTTATCCAGCCTGTGCAGCTACTAGGAGTATGGCTAGGAAAGCCGTGCTTGAAGCAAATAGTGAGAGGAAGGAGGAAGACCTGTCCAAATTTATATTTAGAGACACGTTCATGACAAAATTAGATTAACCAGGTCAACTTCCCTCTTCAGGGAGACAGGTCTTTCTCCAAAACAAGAGTTTGGCCTTAGTCAGTCCATAAGTAGGATAATGGTGATGATCCCTAAGTACAATCAGTTATTTTCGTGACAGAGAAATGATCCTGCACTCAAGAATTTTAGTCAAATGGGCATAACCTGCAGGAGTCGATGACGTTCCTGTGGGTTTTTACAAACACAAATGGTGGTGCTGATGAGGAAATGAGGCCACCTGATGCTCCAGCAAATGATGAGTGGAAAATTGTTCATCAGGTAGTTTGTTCCAAAGGTTGTCCACAGGGAGGTCATCAGCATTGCCCATGATAGTCCATTTCAGACTTTAGGAGTCCAGAACACATGATAGGCTGTTTTGGAACCCTTTTGGTGGCCTACACTTCGAAAGGATGTTTCTGAATACTGTGAATCTTGTCATACTTGTCAAATTGTTGGCAAACCTCTTCAGAAAATTCGCCGCTCCTCTGAAACCCGATACCTGCAATTCGGAGAGCCATTTAGTAGGGTCATTGTTGACTGTGTAGGACCTCTCCCGAGGACTACGTCGGGTAATCAGTACCTTTTGACTATCATGTGTGCCTCTACCAGGTTTCCTGAATCCATACCCTTGAGGAATAATTAAGGCTAAAATGTAGTGGAAGCTTTGACCAAGTTTTTTCACTCTTGAAAGGGCGACCTAAGTCAATTCAGTCAGATCAGGGGCCAAATTTTACATTCCTGGCCTATTTCAGCAATGATGTATGGAGTTAAGGGATGAACCCGCCCCAGTATCTGTCCAGTGCTTACATCGAGGTCTCAAGGAGCTTTAGAAAGATTCCACCAAACTCTAAAGAATATGAGTAGGACTTACTGTTTGGAATTTGAGAAGGACCGGGATGAGGGAGTCACTTGGTAGTTGTTTTGCGGCAGGGAGGCAAGTTCAGGAAACCCTAGGATTTAGTCCCTTTGAGTTAGTTTTTTGGGCGTACAGTTCGCTGTCCCTTGAAACTCCTAAAGTAGAAATGGCTGAATGATGAAACTGACCCAACCTTTTGGTATTATTTTTTCCAAATTTCAGTATAGGCTCAATAGGGCCAATGAATTGCCAGGGGGGATTTGAAACAAGCCCAACAAAATGAATAGTGGTATGACCAGATGCAAGATAGGTCTTTAGGCCAGATCCCAGTGTTAGTCTTGTTCCATCCCTGACATCCATTCAGGCCAGTTACCATGGTCCCTATACAGTAGAGTCAAAGGTAAATGAAGTGACACATAGTAAAACGCCAGATAGGCGTAAGAGGAGGCACTTGTGACATGTAAATATATTGAAAGAGTATGTAGGTAGAAAGATGATGGCAGTGCAAAACCAGTGGGCTCTGTAAGTCATACTGAGAAAGTAAACATATGACAATCATGAATCTGAAGTTGTAAATCAAACATGATGACAAGCAGCTGACTTATCCATTCAATTCAGATGTGCTCAATGATTTGGATACAAAACTAGGACCCATCTTTCAGAAAAATCACAGTGTAAGATCAAGCATTTATTCATGAGTTTGAGGATATTTGTCCTAGATGTCCTAGTAGAACCACTGCTTCTTACCATGATGTTGATTTGGGTGATTGTGCACCAATAAACAGCAACCTTACAGAGTAACCCTATGGAAAGAACATCTCACAAAGAGAAAGTACATGTTGAAACAAACAATTTAATTGAATCAAGCAACAGTGAATGGAGTTTTCCCCATGTATTTTGGTTCCAAACCCGATGGCTTCCCTTAGGTTTGTGACAGATTCAGAAGGGAAATCAATGTTCAAGACTGATTCATTTCCAATACCGTCGTATTGATGATTGCAGTGACAATAAATTGGCAATTCAAAAGTATGTCAGCAAAGTTTTGACCTTTTGAAGGGTTTGGCAGGTTTCCTCCTTACTGAACGTGTGCGATAGAAATTTCGGCATTTTGAACGCCGGATGGGCTTTTTTCAGTATCGGTTATTCCCGGTCGGTATGAACAACGCACCAGACAACCTTCCAAAGATGGGTAATCATATAGTTTGCTGACCTAGAGTCTGCGAAGCGTATGTTGATGATTGATTTTACAGTCAATCTTGGGAACACACATTGGGCACTCCATCGCTTGTTCCATAAGTTGTCTAAACAAATTGACAGTCAATTTGTTCAAGAGTGAGTTTTGCCATTCCAATTTCACTTATTTAGGCCATTATAGGTTCCAAGGCAAGGTCAACCTGTCAAGGCGAAAGTGAAACAATTGAGAGTTCCCCACACCTAGTAACCAGAAAGGACTTCAGAGATTCTTAGGTATGGCGGGATATTACCGGAAGTTTTGTCCAAACTTTTCAATATTGCCATTCCTTTGACAAATTTGCTAGCCAAAAATGTCAAATTTGTTTGGTCGCATGAATTTTGAAATTAGTTTTCAAAAATCAAAGCCATACTGCATGATTAGTGAACCAGTTGCTGATGCACCACTTTCCAGACCCAAATTCGCTTTGGCCCTAGATGCCAGTGACATAGAGTGTGGTGGAGTTCTTATGCAAGAAGGAGAAGACGGAATAGACCAGCCTATTTCGTATTCTCCAAGAAGTTTTACAAGCACCAAAGAAAGTAATCCACTATTGAGAAGGAGTTCTTGCTCTGATTTTTGGCATTAGGGCATTTTGTGTTATTTGGGCACCCAGTGCACCCAGTGCTTGTTTTCCCAGATCACAGTCTCCCCTCACCTTCATCCCGGATGAAAACAAGAATATAGGCTGGTTGTGGAGTTTGCCCTTGCAAGAGTACAACCTAGACACAAAACACTTCAAGCCAAAGATAATGTGATGCTGGATTCCCTATCCAAATGTGTATTAATCAAACAATCAAAGCTTTATAAAAAGGAAGTGTACACAGGAATAAGTGATGTATATGAAGTTTAAAAATATTGAGAGCCTTAACTAGGTTACGAAAGTTTGCTTTTCAATCAACCTTTCTTTCTTTAAGGGGGCGGGTGTTACAAGCCCCAAGAATTAGCAATGATTTATTTCATTTGTGTAGTAAGATTAAGTCAGAAATTAGGGTCGAATACTGTAATACAAAAGAGACCTGGTTTTGTGCATAACTGGTGTTTGTAAAGCAAATCGAATGAACCAGAGATCTCAGAAAGCTCAGAAAAGCGGGGAAATTTCTGGAATGTACCTGGACCTTAGTGATTTCCATTAGAAGGCAGGAAATTCTGGAATGACATAGATGGCCGCCCACTGTATCTACAGCCCAGTGCTGTGGTGGTGTGAATGGGCTATGACATTCTAATATGGGAACCTTGGAGCTGAATCCAGAATTATGATGTCATGGACTATATTTAGCACATAAACATAGAGAGGACTCAGCTCCTTCTAGTATATGGTTTGAGAGGATATATAAAGCCCTGGTGAGAGAAGTGAGGGAGATTATCACACATCTTACTCCATTATTCAAGAGTTTCTTAACATCGTTCCAGTTTTAGCATAGTTTCCAGTTGGACAGTGACAGTAATCACAAGTCTAGTACAAATCTTCCATATAGACATTGTCATAGTAGTCCTCACTCGCAGCAGTTTCGCCGATTGTGTACCGGGTTTCGGTTTTGGATTCCGGGGCCTCTGAGTTATCCAAGGATAAACAATCTCAGCACTTTTGACTTTATATTTTAGTCACCTCCGATCTTCGGGATCATTAGAGCTGTTTTCGTCAGTAAGGACAGGTCGTCCGTGGACAAGTCCCACTATTGTAAATGGAGTTTTGCGCTGGAATATTCGCCAGGATTCTTTGCAAGTTCGGCATCTTATTAGTAATCTCGCTGCAGCCCACGTCGTGGCACACACAGGTAGTAAGTTGAGTATTCATAAATTAACACTTCATTATAGCTAAATCTTTGATTATTGCTACCTAATCGATGTTTGACTGAGATGATTTAAACACACAATTAAATAATACTGTTTTCAATTTGTAATCATGTTTTACATTGATTGTCTAGTTATTCTCGGAGTTTTGAATCCGTAGTTTTGAGGTGGTTTTGGCTTTGGTCACGGTGACCGTAACACAAGTCACCCATTGTCTAACCAGGTTGTGCTTGGATTCTGTATTGTCCGGATTCTGATTTTCTGCCCACTGTAACGGTTGAAGTCATTCATTTGACATTTCCACCCATTGTTACAGCAGTGTATTGTGGAATGTCTGTATTTGTCCATGTTCTGATTTTCTTCCTGCACACCTGCACACTGTATATCTGCCATTTGACCAGGGCTATGTAGACATTTCATTGCAAACCTTTCGCTTACAAATGGGCACTCATTTTTTAAAGACCCCATCTAATGTTTCCATTCTAGAGAGGCTTAGAGTACCATCAAAGTAGTTTAACCTCGGGGTCCACTGTAAGAATCTGGCCTGGTATATTTAAGTACTCTGCAATTCAACGCAATACTTTTACTATCATAAACATCTCTTTCTGTTTACTATCATAATTGTTCTTCTTGTGTTTACCATCATAAATTACCTTGCTTTTGACCCAATGTGACAAAATGCTAGGATTATGTATAACAACTTTATTAAAAAATAACATACACTGTTTGATCAATTCACCTGCTATGCTGCTAGATATGGATGAAAATTAAAATATATATCTTAAATCACCTGCTAGGCACTATGATAACGGATGAAAGTTGGACTATACCTATTGTTTAAATCACTTGCCAAGGCTCCTAGCGATTTACGGAGGAAAGTTGGAAAAAATCCTCTTTCATTAAGTGCCTATACTAGGCTGCTATGATTACGGATTTTACCCCGGAGTAAACATAGACATAAAACCTTTTAATAATTTAAATGTTACCAAGGTAAAATCTTATGGCACATGTGAAAGTGTCTGCAAGGCTTTGTCCCAGCTATTGCTTACATCTACCCAGCCATGTGTTGCCGCCAAGAGAACATAAGTAGGGTAGGAGGAGAGAACATGGTAACCCTAAACCATTTCCAGATTGCAAAAATACAGAGTGAAGCGCTTTAGTTGACAAGATTAGGAGAGCTTCGATAGAAAAGTCACATGTAATGGTATGTGTTAATCCTCAACATGAGCTCTTATGCAAGAATGGTTTTTGAAAGCAAAAGAAAAAAAAATTATCAATGAAAATTATTAATTCTATATGTCATTTTAGAGTGGTGTTTTCAAAAGATTTTTTTTGCAGAAAAGTATGGATTTGAACATTTATTATAGCAACAACTTCAATATCTAATCTGGATGATAGTGGTTCTTGTCATCTTCAAAATTAAATGGATGGCAAAGTTGAGATTTCTAAACTTTGTTAAAGGTTTTAGGATTAGGAAATAATTATGTTCTAATTCTCACTGCAAGCATTCTTGAGTTCAACATTTGAACAATGTGCATGGCTTGTTTATGTATGGATCCCAAACTTGCTCAAGATGGACAGTAATGTTAAGTGCACACATCTAGGCATTATATGTTAATTTCTTTAGATTATTTGATATTTTTACTTGGCTATAGCATGTCTCAAAATAGTCAACAATTAGAGATTAGAGATACCCATCTGATAGTTTAAACTGTTCCAGAAGTAGGAATGATAAAGCTTTTATATACACTTTATTCCGATCAAATTGGTGTTCTAGAACAAAAGCTATGCTTCATTGAACAAAGGAGTCTAAAATCGACCTGGAAAGATTTTTATTAAACATCAATGTGTGAGTGAAATGGTTTGCATGTACCACTTATTATCTTGGAGGTTTGGATTGATTTTGAAGTCTGTACAATATTGTCCTGTTCATTTGCTAATATTCTTGTTTATTATGCAAGAAAATAAGAAAAATAAAAAACAAACAAAATGCTAATGTGTAGCTTGTTAATGATACTTTGATACACAGATAAATGTAGAAACTTCTCCAGGTCAATTTGGACTCATTAAATTTGATGGAGCAAAGCTTTTGTTCTAGACCACTGACTTAAGTGGAATAAATTTCATATTAAAACTTAAAGGTGCTTGTTCCAATTTATGCCTATCGTTTTCTCTACTCGACACAAGAGATTGCCACTTGCACATACGCCCCATCGAGTACTGTGGGAAACAAATTTGCAGTTTTGATGGTAGAAGCATTTGTATATTGCAAAGCCCTATTCAATACTGTGCTGATATTGATGGTTAACCATTAAAACAGCGTTTTTGGACGGATTGCGTAGCAAAATACGGCTTATGAAATGGCAATGTCTGGATGTGTATGTGTGTAAGTGTGTGTGTCTGGACACAAAAAAGGTAAACATTTTGCCATAACTTTTTTTCCAAATGAGCTAGAGTACCCAAACTTAGATATATTGTAGGGGGCACAAGCCCCTACTAACCATGTAATCCATTCCCCCAGGGTCCTCCCCTGGGTCTGACGGGGTGGGGAAATGTCAAAAAAGGTCAACATTTCACCAAAAAGGTAAACATTTTGCCATAACTTTTTTCCAGATGAGCTAGAGTACCCAAACTTAGATATATTGTAGGATGGCACAAGCCCCTACTAACCATGTAATCCATTCCCCCAGGGTCCTCCCCTGGGTCTGACAGGGGGTGGGGACATGTAAAAAAAGTCAACATTTCACAAAAAAGGTAAACATTTTGCCATAACTTTTTTCCAGATGAGCCAGAGTAGTCAAACTTAAGTATATTGTAGGAGGGGACAATCCTAATCTCTTTTTCTAGATGCGTTAGAGTAGCCCACTAACTCAATATCATGTTAGTGTCTATCGAACTTGGAAGGTTGTTTAGACCTATGCCCTTGATAACTCTAGGTGACCGCCTAACTGCCCGATAGGGAGTTTTGTTAGGGTTGGGTCCATATAGCAGTCCCACTTAGCTTCAATGTGGCCTTCCATGCATGGCAGACTGGTGGGGACCTTTTTTTGGTCTCCACCTTCTTGGGTCAGTGTAGGCATAACAGACTATACACATGTACACCCATATTATCAACGCCCCAGATGGCGGCACATACCCTAGGGGAAAAAGCAACCGTCCTACCGCATTGGTGGTTTACAGATTTTTTTTATTTAGAACTTGGGAATGAAATTGGATTTGAGGCTCAAATTCAGGACGACAATGAGAAAAATACGGGCCTTTCATCTGATATCAAAAATCTTAATGCGACTTCCGGGTAAATCAGGGGGTCCCAAAGATTTGATGGAACACGCAGCGTTAATCATCCCTTTTGCAGATGAGCTAAAAATTGAATTATCTGTACGCAGGTGTCCATATTCTTTGTCATCTGAATTTTGCACTGTAGCGGAGCGGCCGAGCCTTGAAAAGTGCTCTAGTTTTCGAGTTACCCCTCCCACGCTAAAATCATAAACACAACCACTCTTTATTTGATATGGTAAATATATAAGAGTAGAACAATGATTTGGTTGTGGTTGAAATATTTGGTGGCAGGCTTATTTCGCTATGCCGAAATATGAAATTTGGGCTGCAAGTTACGCGAAACTATTATTTTATAAATTTTAAAGGTAAAATAATATTACAATCTATTTTTATGGTGTATCCTTTTTTTTTGCTCTAGGTTTTAACATTGCATAAAGGGTTCATACTCGTTGTGGTGACATGTGACAAGAAGGATGCTTTTTTAGGACAAAAAATGTGATTTTGGGGCATTAAATTCTGGACCCTTTATATATGGTATAAAACAGAAATTTAATATAATATGTCAGATATTGATAGTATTGCATATGATTAAATATTTGGTTTGCTAAGAAAATTTACATAATATAAATCTTGATTATTTCTTAAGTTTTTTAGCTCAAAAACGTGATTTTTTGATTCGCAGCCCAAAATAAACACAACCGGAAAAAAAAATGATTGTGACCATTTCAACCAATAATTTGTAAAATTATGTATACTATGGTTCTGTCGAATATAATGTGGTTTGAGGTGTTGCTTGTACTCGCTGGGAGGGGTTGTCGGACAATTTTGCAGTCAACACGCCTCCACTATTATTTGAGGCACTCGGTAATATAACATTGATATATTATTTAACTTCTTACAGGGTTGAATTACAATTGTTTCCCTCTCTCCTTAAAACAACAGAACCTAATTGTATTCTTGTATTCACATCATTTTTGCGCAGTGTGTAGATTGGGTCAGTGTATATTTAATGAGGACATTGAGTATCTATTATCCAAGTAATTTTTAATCCCCATGTTGTTAAAAAATTACTTGAACCATAATTCAACTGATAGCAAAAATTTCCCTTTAAAGACATAACTTGCCAAATCGAAATGCAAATTTTTAAAGCAATAGAGAAGAGAAAACACAAACACATGCACACCCTTTTCATGGTTACTTATAAATTGAGGCATTAAAAAGCCTCTATAAATATATTGAAATACCATCTTTGGAATTTATTCTGTTACAAGTATTTCCTTTACAAACACTGCAATATGTTTGATCAGCATAATTCACAACCAGATAATCCATTGAATGGTCTTTACCCTTTTAATATACTATGCAGAAACTGTTATGTTTCATACTTGTACCTTTAGTATCTTTATTTGATCCTTAAGTACATCTTGGTTGATCCTGAAGTAGTCGATCTGCATTTCAGAGAGGCTAGTGTGGAAACTTGAAGTGTGCTAACATCTTTTAACATTTCAAATGCTTAATCACCATAGCAATTGTTTAAAAAATCAAGGCTTCAATTTTCCAATTCTAATTCAAGCAAGTTTTGGTCAAAGAAACAATGCAGGGTGGTTCTGCGGATCAACTTGGGCTTCATTGGGCTTCTAGTCTGAGGGTATGAGTCACCTCCATGTAATTACCCATGTACATGTCCAAAAGGTGTCATTGTTCAATGGGGACTAGTGTTACCTCGGTATGTTATGTTGCGGCCTTAGTTAATACTTGGGTTTCCTGCAAATTTTTCCACCTAGAGGAACTGACATTGCAGTATCATGATGGTTTTGAAAATCCCCACGCTCCCACCCTGGTGGCTAGTGGGTATTGGGTCGTGTCCCGTCATGGTGGGTGCACCAGGGGCAGCGCCAGGGTAAAATCATAGGAGGGGCGAAACATCATGGGGGGGGGGACAGTACAAAATTAACTCATATAGGTTAAAAAACCCTACTTTTTATGCAATTAATTGCTTAAAACCCCTATTTTTCCTGAATTTTGAAACTCTCAGGGGGCGGCTGCCCCTCCCTGCCACCCCCTGCTGCCGCCCCTGGGGTGCACTGAGGGGAGTCCCCTTAGATTGGTGGCATTGGTTTGGCTTGTCCAGGGGCTGGGATCAAGTCCCCCTTTTTTTTTTTTTTTTTTTTTCAAGGCCCCCCCCCCCCCATTCAGCTATGCATATGTTTGCCTTGGATAAACCTGACCCAGTGTGTAGTAGCTGGGGATGAAGCCAGCCTCTGGCTTAGTATTCTTGAGATTGGCCAATTGCATCGTTTCCTCATTTTGTGTGTTGGCACGGTTTGAAGTCACCCCATTTCCTACTGGAAATGTTTGCATGTGTATCACCAGTCTGCTTTCAAAAATTGGTTTTCAATGTGAAAGTTGACAAAATTTGACTATGTGCATAACCAAAATTCAATGGGGTTTGGTGTTTGAAAAGCTAATAAAAATAATTTTTAGATATAATTTGCAAAAAGAACTGAAATTGGGGGCACTTTTAGGCCAAAAAAAAAATCAGGGGGAAGGACGCCTGATGTTTGAAACTAGAGTTGGGATTTTGGAGGTTGCCGAGCTCCCTGTGGAGCTCTATGGAAAAAATCCCTAAATCGGTATTAATATGCCTGATTGATTCCTCCACAAACTTTTTGTTCATAGAAGAAATTTGGAGGAAAATGCATTTGAAAATTCAATTTCTGTGCCATTTCAAAATCCCTAGAATGTTATTATTCAAATTTAGTCTCATTCTCATGTATTTGGGGTCCTACCACGCTTATCGACTCCACGAGGTCCGAGCACGAATGTATACAAACCCACAAGAGAATACTGCGCTCGTGCAACACAACGTATACCTGGCGTATTGACAGGATCTGGCTTATGTCGAACCACTTTTTGCTAAAATTTCCTTTTCAAGACCTGGTTTGTGATAGTTGATCACATGTTTTCGTGAAGTTAACATATTGGATTCGTTTTATGGGTGTGACTTTTGCAGCAAATTGTTTTCGCACAGTTATAACAGAAAAAAAATGACCGTATCATGAGTCTTTAACACCATAGAATCTATTGTTTACTGGGTATTTATATAGAGTGCTAATTTCCGAATTTATATGTGTTGTTACACAGGGATGCCAAATAAATGCGACCTTCCCCCTGAAAAAAATTAGATTCTCATAGCCCTCCTTCCTCACTTTTTTTGGGATAAGGTAAAACTTTTTAAAATTTTCTTAAATATATTTGGGTCATTCCATGCCAAAACACCCAGGTGTGGAACCCACCCTCTCAGATTTTGTTGAAATTGCAGTCAAAGGTACGTTTCATGGGGCTACAGAGGAGGTCAAAAGGAAAAATTCAAATTCCATTCCGTTTTGAAGTTATGGGCTCTCAAAGTTTTACGACTCGGACTATAAATTGTGATTCAGTATTAAAAAACTTTATTAAAGCTATTTATATAATCATTAGTTGCCACTTGTTGCATCAATAACAAAGCAAGTAGAATTTCTTTGCATCCCCCTAGTAAAAATACAGCCCTCCAAATAGTTTTTTGCCATGGGGGTGCAAAATGGGACCATGCACATAGAGGGCGCTTATTTTGCAACATTGTCTAAAAAAAATAGCATCCTAATTTTGACTGAATGATAGACTTTGTTTACATTTACTGCTGAATAGTTTGTATCTCAATCTTCACCGAAAGCCATCCTTTCTACCAAAGATAGCACCTTTGCTGTGATATAAAGGATGCTATCTACTGAAGATAGCACCCTATGTACCACAGATAGATAAGTGGTAGTTAGCATGTTGTCTGTGGTAGATAGCATGTTATCTGTGATAGATAGAATGCTATCTAACATAGATAGCATGCTAACTACCATAGATAGCATGTTATCTACCACAGATAGCATTCTATCTGTGGTTGAGAGGATGCTCGCTCGATAAGGTACTATCTTTGGTAGGTAGGATGCTATATGTAGTAGATAGGATGCTATCTGTGGTAGATAGCATCCTGTCTGAAGATAGCATACGATATACCAAAGATAGCACTATATCTATGGAAGATAGCAATTTAAAGATAGCATCTACTAAAATGTCTTATTTACAGAAGAAAGCAAAGTAACACTACATACACCAACAAAAGGTACTATTTACTTAAAAAAAACTGAAGGTATTTAGTTAGATTGCTTTCGTGAAAGAATATTTAACAATCATTAACCAGATTTAGTTCAAATAAACTTAGGAAAAAGGTATAGCAGTCAGTCAACTCACTATGACCAGCTTCCTCTTTGCCACATTTGTTTATGCTCCAGGTTTTATCATTTGCCTCAAGCATGCATTATACACCTGATCATGATGGTTATGATGACATTAAAACCCTTGTCAATTACTTCTCGCTCAATCACACCAAGGTTAAGTTTCTGATGATCTTTCTGTCAACAGATTCATGTTTCTAATTTGGTTGGTTAGTGTGAACTTGCCTGTACAAATATGTGCGGGGTCCCTTGTGTATATCAGATCGCATGATATTGTCGAATATGTATGACGTTTGGACTGGTTGTATGTGGAATCCTTCAGAGCATGGGAGCTTTGTATAGCTTGAGTGAATTTTATCAAATCGAAATTGTAAAATTAATCAAATTATAAATCAACATGGAAAATGGATATATTTAAGTATAAATTCTCATAGGTTTTACGAAATAAGGTAATTGGCTTATGAGATGGTATTGTTGTTTTCATAAAACATCTAGACATGTTTGCTTACTCTAATCACCTCCATCTCTGTACGTTCCCATTCAAGCCTGATTAATGCCTTTTCATTTTCTACGCTCATTTTAGCAAAAAACCTACGTCCCATGGAAAATTTGGCAACCCATGAGTGCGCACACGTCAGGGGCCACTGATCTAGCAACACCGACTTCTCATTGTGCTACGCTATAGAAGTTGTCTGGCTCTTAATGTGCTTGCGCAGTTTTTGCAATTTTCAGCGGATTTATAGCTTTACTCACCTACCTACAAAATATGTGTTCTACGCTTGTTGACAATTTGTCGGTTCGCTGCTTCAGCATCCCAATTGTTTGCAAAAATGCGTCCGTTTAGGTGAGTCAGAGTGTACTTTCCGCAAAAAAATGGCGGCTAGTTCACACGTATTACAAGTGTCTGCCTCGGGTAGACCCCTTCAAGTAATTCCCACATTCATATAGCGCTTGGGTTGGGGAGCTTAGTGTGCTAGATGGTTCCGGAGTGGTATTTTATCTCGCTTTTTCATCGGCTACTTTGCGGTTTTTCGCGGTTATTGCTGTTATTCTACCGGTAAGGGTACCCGGTGGTACCGGTACGGACGCCATTAATGGTATAGTCGGCCATCTGGGCCTAAAGTTCATAACTTGGGTTCTGCATCCAGAAAACATGGTTCACCATTTGCGGGCGGTGTTTGAGCCCCAACCGCTGCCTCCGTGGACTAACGGGTCTGCGGGTCAGTTTAATGGTCTCCCCGTCACCGGGGGCCCCACTACCCGTCGATTACGTACGGCCCGGCCTTACCGTTCACGGGAGTACTTAGACTGGTGACTCTTTTTTTCAGCGGCCATTTTGGAAATTTTACCGATGGAATTTTTACCACGTAGACTCATTTGATTCCGAACTAAACATCGGTGGTGCGATACGCAAGTTTCGGTTCCATATTTCAACAAGGGGAGGGGGGGTTACCTCGAAACCTAAGTACGTGCTTTTCTATGGGAGTTAGGACTCAACCGCGTTTTTCTTCGTTTTTCTCTTCCCCGTTTGCTGGGGCTCCACTACCGTTGTCACGGCCGAGCCTACCGTTTATGGGGGATTCTATTTATGCCGGACATACTTTTTCCGGCGGGCATTGTTGAATTTTTGGCCACCGATATTTTTACCTTTTACCGCTTAAACCCTCATTTGGGTTCTGAACTAAACTCGGTGGTCGATATAACAAATTTCACTCCATATTTCAACATACCAGCCGAACCGGAAGTACGTGCTTTTCTATGGGAGTTAGGCTCCAGCGGATTTTTTCGGGTTTTGAGCGGGCATTATTACGTTCAACTAGGTGGTTTTGGGCTAGGATGGACTCAATTGTATGCTAGGGCTATAATTGTACTTAGAAGAGATCTCCAGGTTATGGTTCCTTAAAGCTCCTAACCGACGGTTCCCCCTCCGCAAGCCCGATAAAGCCGGGACTCGACGGGGTCAAAACGGCGTACCGCCACGATGCACGACGGCAGCGAGCCCAGTGTCGCCGGTAGCAGCCATGGTAGCAGCCCGTCAGGAGCCGGATCTGTGCCGAGGTCCCCGGAGTCTTACCGCTCACCGTCTCCGACCAGCCGCCGAGCTACCGACTCTCCACCGCCGATCACCATACAACCGTCCGTGCCGCCACTCGGGAGCGCCACCGTCCCCTCACCGCCGGAGCCGACCGAGTTACCCGAACGCCCGCCGAGTCCGAGTACCCCGCGCTCCACCGTCGGTATACCGGGCTCACCGCGGAAGCCGTTCGGGAAGCTGAACCGACACCCGGATCACCGCAAGAGCCGCTCGGATAGCCGTGACCACCGCCGGGATCACCGCAAGAGCCGCTCCGGGAGCCGAGATCACCGCAAAGATCACCGCAAGAGCCGCTCCGGGAGCCGAGATCACCGCAAAGATCACCGCAAGAGCCGCTCCGGGAGCCGAGATCACCGCAAAGATCACCGCAAGAGCTGCTCCGGGAGCCGAGATCACCGCAAAGATCCCCGCAAGAGCCGCTCCGGGAGCCGAATCAACCACCCCAAGATCACCGCAAATAGCCGTCTCCGGAGCCGGATATCACTCACAAGATCACCGCGAGAGCCGCTCCTGAGACCGAGATCACCGCAAAGATCAACGCAATAATAGCCGCTCTTGTATAGCCGGGTCACCGCAAGATCACTGCATTCCTGAGCCGTGACCATCGGCCGGTATCACACCGCAGAGCCTTTCTGGGAGCCGTGAACCGGTCTCCGGGATCAAACCTCAAAGCCGTTTCCGGAAGCGCGTGACCCTACAGGCCACCGGGATCACCGCACGCGCCGTTCCGGAAGCCGTGCCAGCCGTCGGGATCACCGTAAGAGCCGCTCTCGTAGTCACGATCACGGCAGTTGGATCAACACGCATAGCCGGTTCCTCGGGAGCCGTAGGTTAACACAGCTTACCGCCCGGCTCTCCGGAGGAGCCGCTCCCTTGAGCCGTGACCGCCGGAGCCGCAAAGACAGTTACAACCGCGACCGCCGGGGCGACCACGACGCGCGTGGTAGCCGTGATCTTCAGATAGCCGTCTCGACCCAAAACGACAGCCGTCGGGGTCAGCAGTAAGAGTCCACCGACGCCAAGCGCCGTCGCATGGGATGAAACCTTCTGGTCCAGTCGAGAACTGAACCACCGAGCTGGCCCGAAGAGTGGGTGTTCATGGACGACCGTTGGGACATGACTCGCCAGCGTTCATGCCCGTCTTACCACGCAAACGCCTTCCTCCTCAGGACCGCCGTTCTTAGCCCATCAAGCCAGCCGACCGTTAGTCTCGGAGGCAGGAGGACCAGTCACCTCGATATGATCGGACAGCTATGGGACCGTTCTCCATGGTTACCAAGGAGCCTGCAGATTCATACGAACTCCGTCCGCCCGAAGCCCGGCTCGATTCCTGAGCCCTGTCAGTGGCGGCCGGCTCCTTTTCTTACTTACTGCAGTTATGCTAGAAAGGTGCATCCCGATCAGTGGCCTGAATCCTCGAACCCGAAGTTGACGACTGGAAGAAGCCGGCTACAGGGTTAACAAACAAAGAAGCCGCGACCGTACGTCCGTACTCCCTGTCCCACTTCAGAGATTCTGAGACAGCTCACAGTCAAGAACCAGCCGGGTCCTCGCCGCCTACCAGTGGGTGGAACTCACCCTACAAGCGCCACCAGAGGTCGAGAAGAAGTACTTCCTCCCGGCCAACCAGTGCCAAGGAGGCAGGCTTCCACCTGCTGTACGACTCAGGGACATGGGGCCATCACAGATCGCCCCCCCCCCCCCCAGCGGGGGTGGAGGCGCGGGTCAAGTAACCCCTCTAGTAAGGAACGTCCTCACCACCGGGGTCTCACCTTGGAACCAGAATAGGGACGCGACCTGAATTGGGAGGTACTGGAGACCCTGAGCCAGGATGGTATTCTGCTAGCGAACGCATCCGCTCCCTCACATTCGCCCACCTGATGGACTAATGTCTAGACCCTGCCAAATCACAGATGAGCGCGGATACACAGGCAACGTTCACTATATACTCTCTTCGGTAACCTAATCTTCCTGCACGGGAAGAAACAATCTTTGGAGGCTAGCGCATCAACTCGCCTCCGTGGCGGAAAGGTCAAACGCCAAACCAACATCTCAACCTCCTGAATCCTCGAAAGTTCCTGGAGACGGCGCCGATAAGGAACCTTACCTCTTCGGGGGACGTTCAAGCGCCTACCTGAAGAGACGTCGCTACAGAAAGCCAAGGCATCCCAGGCCCGCGTCGTCTGAAGGAAATAAGACGCCGGCTACGGGGGCTTCCGCATCATCGCACGACAAACAAAGTCAACCAAGCCCGCAGACTTTTTGTAGTCAAGAGTCCCGTCAGAAGAACCAGCCGTCCAAAGGCACAAGGGCCAATCCTTCCAGAAAGGAAACAAGAACAACCAAGAAAGACGGCGGCGGTCGTTGGTTCCAACAAGGCCGAATCGTCAGACAGAGGGGTGGGGTCGCCCGGTGGCCCCCCAGAAGAGGAAGTGACTACCCACAGGCCCCGAGTCTCCCCTTGCGGTGGGGGGGAGTAGGGCACTTCGCACACCGTTGGTGACTGTGCTTACGACGCATGGGTCTACGCACAATATCCCAGGGATTCCAGCTCGAATTCACCATCCCCCCACCACCGCTGAACACACTACGGGGAGCCGTGATTCCCAAGGACTGGAAACGGCGCAAAGCACCTTCTTCGCCAATAAATGCGAGCATCTGCTTCAGAAGGCGGTGTTCCTTCAGGTACCGTCTCGCGCCGTGGCGTTCACCCAACGTTTTTTCTCACCACAAAAAAGTCTGGAAGAAGTGGGCGCCCGATCCCTCACCTGACCGCTCAACCAGTTCATCAACCCACGCCCCTTCAAAAGATGAAGAGCCTATCAGCAGTTCTCAAGGGCTCAGCCCGACATGGCTGTTGTGCAAATCACTCTCGACTTAATGAGCTTACCGCTCCACATCCGATACATCCTTCACACGGAAGTGGCTATTTTTATATCAACCGCAACGTTCTAATACCAGTTCCATTGCCTCCCGTTCGGTTGTCACAGCGCCCCGCACGTTCACCGGATAGTGAAGCGTTGCAGAGCTCTCAGGTGAAGAAGGCCACTTCGTCCCTTTGTCTACCTGGACACTGGCTCCTGACAAGCCCCTTCCCAGACGCTCAGCACATCCATAGCAAGACCGTCCGCCTCGTACTCCCACCTCGGTTCGGATCACGACGCGAAGTTCCACCTCAGCCCGTCACAGAACATCGACTTTCTGGGGGCGACGCTGAACTTCAAGCAGGAAATAGCGTCTCCGACCGCCAGCGCACCGCAATCCCAACCGCGTGCGCCAGGGGGATGGAATGGAAATACTCATGGAACTCAGCCGAGCACCGGCACTCTCAATACCAGCATGACAATGGTGGTAACAAGCTGCAGACTCCGCATGCGTATAATACATCTGCACGTTCTATCGCGTTCAAAACATTACAAATTTCGCCGAGACCCGGATGGTCCAAAGCAGTCCGAACACCCCATCACTCAGCAGCGATAGCGTGGTGTCTCACCTCCGGAAAATCTCCTCCGGCCCGGGAGAACCATTCATATCATACCCTCCTCGTTCACTCTCACGAGGTACGCTCACCAAAGAGCGGCGCGGAGCCCCACGTAGGAGACATTTGCCTCTCAGGACTTGGCAAAGAGGCTGGCAAGCCACCACATCAACAGCGTTGAGCTGTGGGCCGTCCACCTGGCACTGATACAGACTCTCCATCTAGTCAAGAGGGAGTCCTCCCTAGTCCAGTGCGACAACATGTCGGTCGTCTCCCCATGAAACAAGCAGGAGTAACCAGGAGTTGCCACCCTGTGCCCCTACACATCAAGCTCCTGGAGTGTCGTCCTCTGGCATCGATCACTCTGACAGCCCTTTCAGCCTCCTGGGGAGACAACACCCTGGCAATGCCCTACGGGAAGACATCGGGGAAGTCGGTACCATCGAAGTCCCGGGGATCGTCGTTAGTGGCACCCATCAACCCTAAGTATGCAGAGTCGTCCCTTCAACCACACTGAAACCCCCCCACGTTGACCTTCGCAATCGCCCAATCCAGCCTCAGAACATCTGATCCGTGGGCCATGACCCAGCTGCCCTTCTACCCGTGAGCTGTCTCCCTTAGTATCCGTGCATCCCCCCCAGGATCCTCCGACTTGACCATTAGTTGTATTCTATATGGTCTAGTTTAAACCAGAAAAATGGATTGTACCTTTAAAAATTGGGATGCAATAGCCCCGCGATTGACGTCATTTGATGACGGTCATCCAATGTTGGAGACAAAATGTAAATTTTTCAATTATGTTTTCTTGCATATTCGGACAGCCCAAACACTATTTGGTATTTGAATTCACTCTTTGCAAAAAAAAAATATTATTTCGTTTCATTTTTAATCAGTTTTAAATTTATGTCCCATGACATGTACAAAAACAAGAAAGTTTATACCTACAAATTAAATTTTAAATAATTTTACTTGTTTTTTGGGCATGGAAAAAGTAGCCTATTTTCTTTCGGACCAAACAACTCTGCAACCCATTAACCATCTTTTTAAACTGTTTATATGCATTAGGATGTACTGAGCAAGAATATGAATGTTTATTTCCAAAATATATTTTTAGTAGAGCAATATGGACGGAAAAAATGATGACGTTCATCAAGATCACCTTTTGGGGCAACACAAAATTTGAAATATTTTTTTTACCTTCATAATTAAGATGAGTCTTGCAGTCTTTAATTTCAAAGCATATTTGACCTTAACCCACTTCATAGATGAGGTAATTAGCCCAAAATGATTCTATTTTTTACATTGAGCCCTATGTAAAAATCCCCAATTAAAGGGAGCTTTGTTCCGATTTATGGATGTGTTCTCTACTGGATATGAGAGCCTGGCATTGCACATACACCATCAAGTACCGTGGGAAACAAACTTGCGGTTTGATGTAGACGCAATTATTGCATGTTGCAAAGCCATATTCAATACTGTGCTAATATGATGGTTAAACACTAAAAACGGCGGTTTTTTGTTTTAAATCTGGAATAAAATGGAATTGGAGGGGCTCAAATATTCATGACGACAATGAGCAAAAATACTGGACCTTTTAGTCTGATATCAAAATCGATACTACTTCCGAGGTAAATCGGGGGGGGTCCCAAAACCGATCGGAACACGCACCTTTGAAAATGCCATTTCTTAAATTATGATTTCAATTGACTGAGTTTTAGAAAGGCAGGACATATGGTGGTTACCCCCTCGAGTATTCGTTATAAAGACCCGATGATTATGATTTGATACCAGTGAAACTAAGCTATGATCCTCTCTTTCCATTGATACCAAAAGAAATACCAATAAGTAACAACATTACCTAGTGTGGCGTCACAATGAAGCTCATAAAGTCCATGAGCCGGCAAAATTGGCATTTCCACAGAAAACTTTTCTAAAATCCATTTTTTTTACGCTAAAAGAGGTAGGAATGTCGGAATTTTCATGCGGGTTCAGCAATAACGAGTGACAATTGGGGGGGGGACTAGTTCTAACAGAAACTTAGATGTTTAGAGCAATACTGTGCATA
>JAMKCH010033252.1:0-34943 GCA_023653785.1 Ophioderma brevispina
GGCTTTGTTACTTTCTTTATTTAATCTGTGTGTGTTTCTTTTGCCAAGTTTGCCTAATCCTGTAGTGGAATTTTCTGCGTACAGATATTTTTCGCATTTTAACAGTTTTTGCCAAATTCGCGAGATATTTAATTTTTCCAGTATTGACAATTGCAATATAAATCTATTGGAAGTTCTTCAACTCGCGACAATCACGGAAATCCACTTATACAGTACTTTTGTGAGCCTCAGACAGCATGGCATAACTGTGGGAAACAACTCTGCCCATGCATAAAACTGACACAAAATCAAAATTTGTATATCGCACTAAATTGATATCTCTCTGGATTGACAAAAGCAAGTAAGATGAAACCAACACCATTGGAAAGCCTGGTCCTTTGTTCTTTAATATTACTAACGAGCCGCGCTTCGCGCGGGGTCCCGCTAGTTGAGTGAATCGGGGTCGATCACTGAAACTGAAGCGATCACACACTAATGGCGAGACCACCCTCAACCAAACCGTATCCATTTCCGTGTTAACCCTTTTTTCTTCAAAAGTACTCCTCTTTGTGTACCGTTCGGGCCCTTCAATACACATTTTTTCTCCTCAACCCCGTATAAGTTCTCGCCATCCTGCATTTAATGAAAGAAACCCACCCTTCCACCACCACAAATCTCGTAATCGTAGGGCTTTTTTATTTCCTGTACTTTCCCCGCATATCCTGTAGCTTAGGCCTATGAAGTTCTTCTAAATGATAAAGTATATGCCAATATTTCCTCCTGTAAACTTTCCCTATATTTTAATATTTTCTTCTCAACACTTCCGTGTCCAACCGTAAGTCCCATCCATACATACGACAATTAATCGAATTACATGACGTGTTATTGACCATTGTTTTTCTTCCCCACACCGTCGCAACTATTTAAACGCGCTATTTTTTGCATGCCGCACATAGCGTCTCACGCGTAACCGCCCTTCGATATAGCGTCTCATGCATAACCCCCATCCAACGCGAAACGTGTACGCACATGGTTAGTAGGGTTATAACAAATGGGTATTTTGCTTAGTCAACGACCGAATGTGTCGCTGATTTTTCAGCATTTCTGACCATTTCGTCCGAAAATAGTTTTGGAACCCGTCGGTCTCCTCATGCACCTTTCCTATGATTTGGCGCAACTTAGACCAAAACTGACGGAGCGTTTATTAACATCATACCACAACTTATCCAATTATAGGATGATGCCATGATATGACTTATTTTGAAATTTTATATTTTAAACCTTTTTTTTTCTGATTGTACCACTTTTTGTTTTAGACAGGCTGTATAGAATATCCTTAAAACTCCAGTGTCAATTCCAGGGACCAGTGACTGGATCAGGCAAAATGCCTTGGATGATCAACAAAACGGAATTCAAAGCACAATTACAATTGCAACCCCACAACATTCAATCAGGAGGTCCCGCCAACATGCGTTTATTTTCTTTTACACGAACGACATACAATCGCTGTACCTCATATTGGTCAAAAACGCTCTGGACAATGTCCGGGATTTGAGGTCCAAAATACCTGAATTCATTATAAAATCATGTATTTTGTTGGCCGAATGTCAACTGCATATATCTAAGTAGGTCTACATAATGCCGTCTAATACAGACTGTCCCAATAACAACTATACAATCAAACTAAATTACAAAAAGTAAACTGTGCTTTTGCCGATATTTTACTTTATTTTGTTAGACAAAACCGAAGCTAAACCCTCGCTTTAATATCATCCAATTTGCTGGAACCTAAGTGGAGATATTGTCAGTTGACCACAAAAGGATAAAATACCACTTGGGCATTCCACCTGCAGGTTCCAGAAACTAAAGTTTAAGTTGGTGTAGCATCATTGTGGGATTAAATCGTTTCAAACAAAAGAAAATTGTAGGAATCAGAGTGAATGTGTTATCATGCACTGAACTAAGCATAACATTAATTTTTCAGTGAAAGCACCAGAAATTATTATGTTGTGGTAAATGAGGTACTCACTCTCAGGGGACAATTCATTAAATCATGGAAATTTGCGGGGAATTTGACTGCTTAACTAAATGTACCATCTACAAGTCTGTTTGAGGGACAAATGTGGGGGGGGGTTACAACGCTCTATGTAGAGGGACAATTACCCTTCCCTATTCCCCACTGCCTCCAAGATGCCAGAAGGAATATGATAAGCAGCAGTGCTTAACAAGAAGCAATAAAGGAAATGATTGGTTGTTGGTTTCAAGAGGTCTCGTTTCTTTCAAAGGGGGGTCTTTTTTATGTTCTATTCTTACTGCTGAAACCTGGAGCAAGGCTGAGACACAAGACTGTTTGAATTGAATTTCCAATGCTACATGTATTTATTAGCAATTCCGACACTATAAAGTTATAAATTAGTATATCACAGAAGCATCACTTTTACCTATTTTATTTTATTTTTCAAATAAAGAAATGTCTTGAGGTGATTCTCAATGTCACTTTGTTGATTTCAGGTTACCCGAAACTGGCCCAACAGGTTTTTCAACTGTCTCAGATAATTAGCCATAATCCTGAACCTGACCCCCAAATTACACCAACTAAAAATCCAATGAAAGCTGGACACTCCTACAAAGAATCTGTAAAATCGCCAGTTGAGATGAACTTAAATTTGTGACCAAAAAATTAATCTTTGATGTCTCTTTTTTTTTGGGACAGTCTGTATGTAATTGGGGGTTAAAACGATAATTTTTTTAAGCGACGAATTTGAAGTTTTGAAAACGTGTCTTGAAGTTAGAGACATCCCACCAAATTTTAAAGGCATCCCAATCATTAAGGGGTAATATGGGTTGGAAGGGCTAAATCCACATTGCAAATTGAAATTAGGACAAAATTACCTTTCTTTTTCTTTTTGTTTACACAACCGGAGCTTTCCGTTCAAAAGTTATGGTCGAAATGCAACTTCGCGAGCGAAATTATTGTTTTATTTCTTATGCTTTTCATTTTTTTTCAAGCTGCGATATTTAACTTTTTCAGCTTTTAAAATTTTTATATCTTGAAACTAACTTTGGGCTGTTTGATCCTAAGTTTTAAAATTATTAGTGAAAATTCAATCTCTAATTGTTTAATATTAATAAGATCAAACTTGACTTGACTTACTGCATAGGACGGGGTTCCCTTTGCTCTCTCATTGAGTAATTCTCCTCCCTTCGGGTCTGCCTTGCAATAAATTCGGCATTTTGGAGGTCCAAGCCTGTTCCTTGGGGATCTCGTCCTTCCATCTTGCTGGTGGCGACCTGCCTTCCTACGCTTTGTTGACGTCTTGCGTATAGGCTTGGGTATGGTAATCTGTGTTCCGGCATCTGACGACATGTCCAACCACTTCAGCCGTCTCTTGGTGACTGCCTCGTGATGGTGCATGTGATGTTCAGACGCTCTCTACTTTTTCATCATTTCTAATTTTGTCCAGAAGGGTCACTCCTAGGATGGAACCGGAGGCCATCTCATCTCCAAGCTTTCTAGCTTTTGGCAGTATGCCTTGCGCAATACCCAGGCCTCCTGCTCCATAGGTGGCACTGGGGAGTATAAGAGGCTGGTATATTCTGACTTTGAGCGATCTTGTGATGTCAAGGGGGGGGGGGGGGGGGGGGGGGGGGGTGATGCTCCAGATGGTATTCCCTGAGTCTACCGAATGACCATGCTGCCAGTCTTTGTACGCCTCTTGATGGTCCTCCTAACCGAAGGCACAATTACTTCCAAGATGACAAAATCATTTACTTTGTCAATAGGTGTCTGGTTAAGGCTGATGTTTCTGGTCTCGGACAATGATCTTGCATATAGATGGGTTGATCTTCATTCCCCATTTGGCCGCAGGCTTTTTTGTTTCTAAAATATACAAAACCTAATGTGTTTATATACTAAATTGCCGATATCTCAAAAGTGAATAATTGGCTATAGAATGAACCACCATGGTGCAATGCCCCCATGGGAACATGATTTAAGGGGGGCGTTAGTCAAAACACGAAACCAATAATGATTTTTTCCCTTTCTTGACTACTGATCCCCCTTAAACCTGTTCCCATGGAGTTTAATGTCACCATGTGGTTTCAATTTATAGCCCAATTAGTAGATTTTCAATTTGCTTTTTATCCCACCTATCTAGGTAAATCGTTTGAGAAATATTGCGCGCCGCGATACACATCGTCAAAATTTCACTTTTGAGATAGTCTAGAAACGCTGTTTTTTAGGTTTTTGTATATTTTAGCAACACTTTGCCTTATTATTGTTATGACGTCTTGTAGGCGTCTAAGGTCAGATACCTTTTAAACACTAAATAATGAGCCTTGGTGCACAAGTGATCTTACTTTTATATAATATACCAGATTTTAATGATTTGTAATTGGTTCGAGAATTTGGGTATGTCCAAAACATTAAATAAATCAAAATTACACAATTACACATAAATGATACTTATGTTCAAAAGAGGCGTTGCATTCAACGATGCTATGTCCTCTCAGCGAAGACTCCAAATTGACATCGCACAAGTGATACAAACGCTCAGGTAATAATCCAAGGAATCGTCTCAGTCGAGGTACTTCTTGTCCAACATTTCAAGACGACGGGGCTTTCCCTCGCGACAAATGGTCCACAATATAATCCCGTATATACTCACCATCAGTCTGTCGCTTAATGTCCTCATATAGGATCACAACTTGATCCCTTTTTGTTTGATTCCAACTGAGCTCTTTGGCTTAAAAGACACCGCGACAATTTTGCTATGCAAGCTCCGCGTCTCCAAAATATTAACTCCTGGCACTGGATGTAGAACTCATCTACATATTGTAGATCAAACTAGCTATAATTATACTGTATATCTCCAGAGCTCTAGTATCAGCTCCTGATTTCACTGCTGGCAAGAGTCCTTCAGTGATATAATTTAACTACTCACAGATAGATTCCCCTTTCTAACAATAGCATTAACATATTCCTCATGCATAACATAACCTTACACTAGCTGACCAATCTGAAGTCATCACCCGAATTACATGACTTCATATATATAACTGTGTGGGAATTCCCCCGATCTACAATGTTTTTGATCGCAAACCATAAACCTAGTTTTCTAAGTTTAGCATCCTTGGGAATTCCCCACTTCCCCTATTGGTGCAATCTCCCAGGTGCACTTAGCAAACAACTCTTGGGACTCCCCTTTTCCTCTCTTTTATCGATCACCAAAGTGCTTTTTTCCTGTGAGAAACTTTTCTCAAATCAAATTGAGAAAATCATATTTTTAAAAGTTTAATCAGAAAAAAATGGAGGCCATATAACATTTAGATTAAACAATTAGAGATTGCATTTTCACTAAAAAACAAATAATTTTAAAACAGAGATCAACAGCAATTTAAGTTTTAGAGATTAAATTTTAAATCCGAAAAAGTTCAATATCGCAGCTTAAAAAAACAATAAATACTAAGAAATAAACAATAAATTTCGCGTCTCGTGAGTTACATTTTCGGTGTTACTTTTTTACCATAACTTTTGAAGGGAAAGCTCCGAATTGTTTCAAACAAAAAGCAAAAGAAAGGTAATTTTGTCCGGATTTCAATTTGCACTTTTGTTTTTTAAAGGACACCCTCCAACCCCATATCCCCTTCCCTTCCCTTGCAAGGTGCGATTTTTGTGATTAAAGTACCTTCTGTTTTATTTATGGTTTGGTTGTTAGATATCGCCGATAAAAGCTTATTCCCAAAATTTCACTTGATCCCGATGTTTCGACTTGATGTTATGAGCAAATGCTGGTTTCACACGGGTTCCAATAGGCTACTGTACTGTAATTTCTGTCCGTATTCGGACAGAAAATACAAATTTTGCGAATTTCTTACAGATACTACCGAAATTGCAGGAAAGAATTGGGTAAACGTCGATTACTAGGACTAACGGTTTCAGGGTGATATAAATCCTCAACGTTTGGGGGTAATCTTGGGGATGAGGCTTGTGGATCACGAAATGCCCCTTTAATTGAATTGTGTGCTACCAAAAGTCTGTGTACCGTGTTACTCCCTCCTAGAAGCGAAACCACGGAAAATGTATAACCTTACATTTACTAACATCACGGAATTGAATTCTCACATGCTATAACGTGGGCCTGGTTTCCATCGAGTTTAACTGCAGACGTGTGTGTACGTGGCAGGGAAGTGTACCAATGGCAAGGTCGTTTGCCTATGGTATTTGTGAAAGCCCATTAAAATACCCGTCCACCAATTTTTATTGTGAACACAGACTTGGGGGGTGACCTGCCGCTGACCATTAAAAGTCACTTTCCAATTCATGCACTCATATGAGAATTAGCATGCAGTCATTACTATCATAAACAAGACATAAAACAAATTTGTTCCTGTTTTCGGTCAACCACATGATATACATATAATTTTAATTACATAAAACCTAGTTTGTCCTCCGGATTTCAAATATCCACCATACTAACTGATATGTACTTGATTTATTACAAACACACTATTCTATCCTGAAATTAACTCAAAAGATGTAGTATCAGGATTTTACCTATGGGATACCCCAACTGCCTGATGACCCCTTCCAACCTGAAAAGGGTTTTACTTGAACCATCATTTCAGGACTTGGAGGACTTGTTTGCCCGTTTTATACTTCAGATATACTTGAACCAAAGTTGCATAGTTGTTTCTTTTTCAGGAGGCTTAATCAGTTTTTATTCTGCCAGGCAGAAGATTAATCCTGAATTGACCAAACCCTATGCAGTGGTACACAGTCTTATTGTGTGTACACCCATCCATTGTTTACATTTCTCAGCTGTATGATAACCTGGCTGTCTAGTCAAGAGTCTCATTATCCATGTATGGCATGGTCAGTTGATATACATACCCTACTTCACCCACTAGTGATAGTGACATTCCCTGTGCTTGACTAATGAGAATAGTCCTAACCTAAAGTAGCTAGGTTGTAACAGTTTTCTTCTGCCAAGAAGTTAATTCTGAATTGACCCAAACCTCATGCAGTGGTACACAGTTCTGTGGTGTGCCACACACACACAACACAAGTTTACACCTTTCAGCTGTTACTGGTATTGGGTCTTGAAGTGTAAGAAAGAGTCTCATAATTACCATGACCATGGTCAGTGTAGCAAGTACTGACCCTGCTGCACTATTTCATGATATTGGTCTGAAACTCTGAAATGAGGACTAGTTCTCCCCTAAGCTTTATGACCTACCAGTATTTAACAGTTTTTCTGATTGGCTGAGTCAGATTGTTGGACAAATTCCACTGTTGAATGACTTCTATAGCCCAATTTATATCTTCTAAACTACTGTTTCCAATGTTATACTATGCAATTGTGGTGTTAAACAGTCATTGTTTGCATGTATATTTTAACACTGATGCATAGAACTAATTAATAAAGGGGGGGGGGGGCCCATACAATATTTCAAGTGTGGTAAACAGGCACAACTTTTGTACAGCAATGTATGACAGATTACTACTAACACTAGTGATTCTGTGCATTGGACAAGAAGTTCCATTTAAAAGGGTAATCATGATAAACCATGTAAACTGTAGCGTGGTGTGTCATTGGAGTGATTTCTACTTAATATTAATACAGATGGAACCACAAAAGTAGAACGAAACTGAGTGTTATTTGTTTCACGTAAAAGGTTGACCATTATGTTGAGTGATGCCTGGCATTACATCATTACAATATTAAATTCCTGCCTTTTTGACATTATACAATACTTTATAAAATAAAGCTGTTGCTATGTAATTATGACAAAATTTCAATCTAAAATGTGTTCAAAACTCAATTTGTTGTTTCATTTCAAAAAGGTGTTTGTGCCACTTCAATACAGAAGATTGGTCCTTTTAAGGACTCATCTTGTTTTGGATTGGTTGGGTCAGATTGCAAAATTTTTCTTGACAAATTAACTGTTAGAATGACTTCTCTAGCCAATGTATACCAAAATACATACTTCCATGTTAGAATAATACAATTGTGGTACAGAATTACATTGTTTGTATTGTAATATTTTAACATGTGATAGCATGGAAACTATTTCATTAAGCAGGCTAATATTTAATGGTGGTAAAACAGGCACAACTTTGTACAGCATGTATGACAGAGTATTACTACCAATAGTGATGGCCTTTGCACGGGATAAAGTCCTTTAAAAGGGAAGTACTGGTAAGTTCCTGAAGCTGGTGTTCCATGCGATGTGATTTCTACTTCAAAAAATACCAGATGTATCAGAAAAAGTGAACATGAAACTGAATATGTCTTTTGTTTCACAAAAAGGTTGATCATAGGTTGAGCCTTTGCCATAGTATTTCATTACAATATAGTGTCAATTTTGTGTCATTTCACCAAATGTGCACTACAATGCAGAAGATTGTCCTTTTAAGGACTCGTCTGTTCCACATAAATTCCCCTCAGGCTCGTTATTATTTCAGGATATCTCTGTAATGCCTCTCATTGCCTGGGAGTGGTGCGCTTTCCCCTCCTCATCAGCAAATTGACACTAGAATATATTGATCTATCAGATAACTCCCACTCATACGTGCCAGTTATTAGCGGCACTGGCACATTTTCACCAAAATACGCAATTTCTTCAATTTGCTGCAAATGATACAGGTAGTGTAGCGTCATGGAAGACTAGAGATATATTTTACACAAAAAAATAACATACCCAAAATAGATGGGTATTTTTACCCTAGGCCTAGGCCTCGTCTAGCTGAGCCATTTTTTGTAAAAACGCCCGAGGGGGTGCCCCCATGATTTTCGTTATTGAACATCCATTCCTGTAAATTTGGGTGCCACAGGATAGCGTAGAGTTTCTTCCTTTCCATTGGTATCAAAATAGTACCAAAATCCCCATTATGTCACTGTGATGTTAGGAATGTAGGAACTATGAAAATACTGAAGATAGGGTGGAAAATTGTGATATTTGCCAATTTTAGCCGACTCAAAAACATTATTTATAAACTAAAATGCTCATATAAAAAACTAGTCAATTCCATCAAGTTGAGCCACAAACAAACGCATTGAAAAACGGATATTCAAAATTTTTTGGCGAAAAAGTGAATTTTACCTATTCAACACGGTGTCTTTATGGAGAATTGACCATTTGCTGACATGCAAAATTTATTATGACGTCATTGTGACGTAATGCTTGGCATGTTGGTACTATTTTGTACGGTGGAAAGAGGAGGACCATAGACACCTATTGGTACCACAACAAGTTATGTGATATTCCTGGTGTGCTTAGGCATTTGGTTTCTCTCCCAAAGGGGCCTCCTTTACTTTGGGATCACCATTTTGCAAGCCAGGGGAAAAATCTGAAGGGGTGTACCCCCCCCACCTTTAGACGAGGGTTAAAGAAAGAGGTTAATTCAGCCTGTCGATTGACCCATACTTGTGGTGGTGGCGCCATTTACGTTCATGCATTTTCCTCTGAAAATATATTGCGAAACTAATTGTGCTTTAAATAGATATGTCACACAAAATAAAGGACATTTTTTTCAATGAAAACTGAAATTGGTTGTAACATGGGGCCCACTGCTTTTGCTTGTGAGATTTAGTCAATTTTAATATTTGTTTGCAGAACCCCCAAAATCTAAAGGGAATAAAGATGATTTCATTAAATTTAAGTGTAAGACAAAGTTTCATAATAATTCTGCAAAAAATATTTGCCCATCTAAATTTACACAAAACATACAAGCAGGCCATAGAAACAGCAGGGAATTAGGGAGGAAATTTGAGCATGATTACTAAGGTGTTTAAAGCTTTTGGGACGGGTAAAAATGGCCTTTGGATTAATTAATTTGTGTATTGAAAAATGCGACAACTTTTGTGACAGTTTTTGTTTTTAAAATTGCATTTGGGGATGAATTTAGTATTCTGCCACCACTTAAAATTCGGCACCTTTAACATGCGGTTTATTCCGTTAACGTTGCCGAATTCGTAGCCTGTGGCAGAATACTAAATTCTTTCTTGCATTTGCAAAAACATCAAATTATTTTCTGTCACTTTGCAAGATTTTCTAGGAACTGCACTTCATTCTTCTATTCCTATTGGAGATGTCACAACTAAGGCTGATTTCGGTAAAAAAAAATGGCAAAATGTCGCGCTTAGAGATAAGCCCTACAATGGACAAGCACAATTTAACAGTGCCATAATAGTGTACCATCACAGTTAGTTGACAGGTCTAGTTTGTACTTTAATCAGATTTGTTTGGAATATTCCTATCAATATATTTAAAGCGAAATGCCAGGCTAATACAATTTGCGCTTCAACATATTATACATTATTACATTTTTGTTTCAAATGAATGTCTTTCAGTCAGAAAGATGACACTATATTATTGATATCAAAGTAAAACGTTTATAATATCTTCCGTATGATTGCAGCCATTTTGATCGGCCCACGAGAAAAATTGAAATCATGATGGTATATAGTACATAGTGTGTCTTGAAAAAAGTAGCCAGTGAAAGATTAGTGAATGCCATAATTAACCAAACCTTTTCAGATATATTCTGTTCAAGACTCCGCCCCAGTTTTTAATCGATCGTTACTGCTCTTCTACTGGACACACTATATAATCCGATTTTCTGACCAGGAGTACCCTAGACATTCCTCAGACACCTGTTTTTATCTATTGACTTACAAAGTCATACAACGTCACCAATGCCGAGTGACGTCACCAATGCCGAACATGGCGACCTCCATGGGCAACATTTATTAGTTAATTCTGCTAATAAGGCAATCAATATTGCAGGAGATATTATTTCTTTCAGACCGCAAAGACATCTTTTAAAACATACTTAAATTAAAAATTAGCCTGTTAGTACACTTTAACAGTGTAGAATAACAAAATACAGGAGTTCTGTAACCTGGCCCATCTGACTCTTATCGGACTTGCTTATGAATTCGGAAACCTTAACGGAATAAACCTGTGCTTTATTCCGAAGGGTTTCCGAATTCATAAGTGTGTCAGAAAAAAAGTGTGTCAGATGGGTCAGGTTATGGAAACTCCCAGAAAATACACTCATATACATAGTTGTACAGATACTATATGTACAATTAAGAATTCATAATTGCATTGTTTTGTTCTTCGAAGGTGCTTGTTCCAATCGTCTTTTGGACCCCCTGATTTACCAGATCATCTTTGGGACCCCCTTCTGATTTATCCGGAAGTAGTATCAATATTCATATCAGATGAAAAACTATTTTTCTCATTGTTGTCCTGAAATTACAGCTTTCAAATTCATTTCTTTCCTTAGAGACAAAAAAGGTGCTGTTTTATGGTTGTCGATTAACATTAGCACAGCTTGCAAAATGCATTATCGCTTCGATCACCATCAAAGCTACAAGATTGTTCACCACAATACTTTGTGGCAAGTGTATGCAAGTAGTGTATAAAGTAGAAAACATGATACCCTAAAATCAGAACAAGCACCTTTAAGTGACTTGCCCAATATATTTAAAGACACTATTAGTGATTTACCCAAAAGAGTCAAAATATTTGAATTTTGCAGAAATGGTTCAAAAGTGAAGAGTAAGTCTGTAGAATTATGGTAAGTTATTTTTTGCAACTGAAACATTGTAAGAAAAAGAAGCAAACGGCAGTGTTCAAAGATATGAATCCCATTCAATTATGTGTTGCAAAAAGTGTCTGTATGGACAATGACTAAAATACCCATTTTGTCCTTATTAGGTTGCTTTCAGTCTTGGCACTTGTAGGTTATGTATAGGATAAGGCATTAGTGGAGTGCATTCGGGGATATAATTGTATGCTTGGAGGCATTAATAAATTAACATATGCATTAGCGGGGCCACTGTGAGCACGAGCGCTTTAGCGCGAGTGCTCACAGTGGCCCCGCTTATCCATATATTACTTTATTAATGCCTCCAAGATGCAATTATATCCCCGAATGCACTCCACTAATGCCTTATCTGTCATAAACCACATGAGCATTATTTTATACACCATCAAAACATAAATACAATATTAATAACTCTTTTTCTGATATATTTTGGAAATTAAAAATTTATAACTAGAAATATTGTAGTTCTACAAACTTTCCACAACACTGGGTTGACTTGCATAAAGCAGCAAGTATTTGGAGAGAAGGTGTGAAAAGTGATACAATGTAGTATTGATTGAAACTTCGATGAGTTACCAGCTCAATAATAGGTTAGCTTTTGACATAATTGCCATGATTACAATGGAACGTAGCGATTACGCATTAGTCAATACTTACTTCATCAATCGGATTTGGATGAATAAGCGCAGTTGATTTACATGCCGATAATTATTCATTAAGTTCTTGATGTATCCCATCTATTTGTATAGGTCAAATCGGGGTTATTAACACCGCAGATTTTAAAATAGACAATTGTAGGACCTATTGCCGCTAAAGTTGCTTGTTTTTTAACACCATAGAAATAAGATTTCTGTTTTAAGGTATAGACTCTGTAGTGAGTGCCAATCTGATTCTTTCCCCGTTCGTAAAGCCACATAACCTGGGAGGTTGTGGTAATGAACGTTCTGGCCTTGGTATTATTGCATTACCATGGCAAGTGAACTGTTCAAGCGCTTTCACTTGAGGGGGAAGTAAAAACATGCGTGCTGGCGTGCATTATTAAATTCTATTGTTTAATAATGCACGCTTGATAATGCACCCCCTGATAATGCACGCATGCATATTCAAATTTGAGGTAAGCGTGCATTCGCGAATATAATTTTACGCGAAAACAAAGAAAAACCACTCGAAAATAATGCTCTAGTGGTTTATGTTAGGATACCTATAACTGTTAAAGACATGCACAAATCTGATTTTTTACATTTTTTTTTTTTGATTTTCTGATTTAGCAAATCACTGACAGTGCCTTTAACTCAAACCCCAATTGGTCTTAAATGTGTGAGGTAGTTGTGAATACAAAACATACCACAAGAGCATTTAACAACCTTGTTACTATAAGGAAATGACACCCTCTGGGTCATTTTGTCAACATGTTTTGCCGAGATGTTTTGGTCAATTTCCCCATTTACACACTTGAAATAAATTGGATACCCAAAGCAGGAGCAACTCAACAACAGTTTTTTATATATATATATAATGAGCATGTGATAGAGGTGTGTAGTGCAAACAACCTTTAGTGGCCTGAGAAACAATTTTTTTTATTACAGAAAGATCTTAATATTTTGCCATTTTATAGTCTTGCAACCGTGAATGTATGGCAAATTAAATTAAGATACCTGAAAAAAAAAATTTCACCAATTTTGGGGCCGTGGAGCTAAAATGTGAAGAAAGAGTTAAGTAAAATATATAGGAATGTTTCCGCTTCCCCAAACAATAGTCCTGGGGTATATCCTGGCTCCTGAGTATTAGGGGTATGAGTCTTAAGTACTCAGAAGAGGGGCGCTGTGAACAAGGGGGAGTCCTGACAAAACCACCAACAGTACATGTACCAGTCATTTTACGATCAATTGCCCCACCACAACGGGATGTGCCGTAACCCCGGGGGGGGGGGGGGTGGAGATTCTATACTAGGATTACAGAATAATCCTAACTGATGTATAATAAATCCCCTACTCTTTTTGTTACACACAAAATACAGGGTGGACCCAAAAACAAAAGGTTTGGTTGAGCAAAAATCGAGTCATTCCAGTCAGATCCCTAAATTGGGGTTTTTAGGGCCTTGGGCTGTGAGGACTTTAACAAGGGGAGTCATTGGGTGACAGATTGGTAAAAAAAAGGGGGTCTATCAACAGGGAGGCATGACGAAGCATATGGCCCCTAGTTACCTTTCATATCAATTTGTCTTTATGCATGAAATTCACTCAAAGGTACTAGGAGTCAAACCAACTTTGCTCTATCTGAACCTATTGGACATTCACAGCAGGGAAAGGATGTTCCATTCACGTGTACCAAAATTTGATGGCCTTCCTGCAGATTTATGTAATTTTAACAATATGAGTTCTTGGCCAGATCAAAACCTCTGTGTGTAAAACATGATGATTTTCATTGGTTTTATATTATTTTATATGTATGTTTTATGTAGGTGCATTATCTTTCAGTTTGTATTTTTATTGTATATTGTAACTGCACCAGCCCCCCCGGGGCCTCTGGAAATCAGTGCATTAGCTTGAAGGGGCTACCCTGTGCCTAAAGAAAGATTAAATAAATACAATAATTAAATGGGGAGTCAGTGCCCCTGCTGTTCAGAACAGTGATGTAAGAGGGCCTGAAAGAAAAGCTGAACGCCTGAAAAAAAGTGTGTGAATTTAGGTAAAAAGCCTCCAAACGGGACTGGAAAAACTTGAAAATAAATAATTGCTGGAAATTTTGAGAAACTGAAGGATTGAATTCGGGTATAGCCTGAAAACTTAATACCTGTCAGAATTCCTTGCCCCCTGTCAATTCTTACCGAGGCTATTTGGAAGGGAACCAAATCGCCCCCCATAGGAAATGCCTCGAAACACCTTTTCTGCGCCCCCCCCCCACATTTGCAAAGGTCTGGTTATGCCACTGGGTGGTTTGTTATGGTAGCCACGAAATATTTCAGGTGTCAGCCGAGGTGTTTTGAATCAATCCAATGATGCCTAGCAATGTGCTATACCATACTTTACTCAACACGTGTCAGTACTTATGGATTAAAAAGTGTTCATAAGTTTAAGAAAAGGACAAGACATTTCATAATCATGAAAAAAAAATTCCATAAGTACAACACTTTGTGGGCTAAAATAGCCATATTAAAAGTCAGGGTTTTCAGGTGTTAAGAATAGGGATTTTATGTGATCACATGTATGACCCTATTGAGGTGGGAAATTTCCCAAAATGTGCATTGTGGGGATTGACTCAAAACACCCTCTGGGGTCAGCAATCTAATTCGTACAGTTATCTCTGATTGACCAATACATTACCTCTAAATATCACCTTTTATATGCATTGCCCTTGAAGCTTTTCTTACCAGTCCCTGTTGGCTTAAATAAGCCTGCGGGATACGGGAAGGGGGGCGTGGCGCGCGCCTCCCGGTTAATTCTGCAAATTCTTGCAAAATCAGCCCATTTTGAGCTATTGGGACCAGGTACAGCCTTTCAGCCCCCGGTATTTTGACATTTCGAATCCTGGCTCCGCCATTGTAATTAAATCATAAAAAATCCCGTGACGACATCAAGTGTCAGTACTACCCAGGGTGTTACCAAAAGATGACCCAATGTGTCTGTAGTTAAAGAGTTGATGGTACTTCCAAACATTTGAAGTTATGTTTGATGGTACTATCCAAACATTTGGATAGTATGTTGATAGTTAAGTTCTTACACAAAACATCCATTAAGTAGGTAAATCCAGGGGGTAAATCCACACAAAATACACTTCATTTTATACATTGTGCTACTATATACCCAGGGAAGCAATAAATCCATGACAAAAAGTTCACCCCCAGTGGCGTAGCCAGGTGGGGGAAAAGGGGGGCAGAGCACTCCCTCTGAAAAAAATCTTGAGGGGAAATCGGGAAATAAAACACGGATATTCATGTTAAATCAGCCCCTTTTCGGATTCTTTTGCTCTGCGACCAGGAAATTTTTGCTTGTGATCGGGACATTAGTTGCACCTACCGGGAAATTGCCCCCTCGAAACCACCTGGCTGGCTACGCACGCGCCTGTTCACCCCCCACTTTTTTTTTAAAGAACTCAAAGAAGACAATTCAAAACTTGTCCAACCAATTGAAATTGCCAAAGCCCAATAACAATCAGTGCATTTTGATACCTCATTTCCATATTTAGCACTAAACATGGCTTTAAAAAAGCAGTGAATTTGCAAAGCTGCTTCCTAGAAAATACACATGCCTCATGGGAAGTTTGAGTTGATTGAAACTTTGGTAATGAAACTTAAAGATCTCTGACCACAAGAATTTTTTAAAAATCAGAATCTCCTTCCTGGGAAATAAACATTTTTCGAGCTGTGGTCCTAATGTGGTTGCCTCAGCAACCTTTTAAAAAAATTGCACTGAAACGCTAGTCTTGTAACATGACGCTCTTTGCATGACGAGACACTCCCAGTAAATTAAGGCAACAATTCCAATGCGTTTAAGAGCAACTTTAATTGGCATCTTTTTGTGTCATCTGCAAGAGGGCACATGTATATGGATTACTTTGGTAGTGTGTGTATCTGTCTGTCTGTGTGTCTGTGGTAAAATGTTGACCCAAATGTTAACCCTAAACATAATTGCTCAGTTTCCACATACATGCACACATTTTCATGGCACTTGCATGTAATGCTCCTTGGGTAGTGCTGCACAAGATACCCTCAAGAGTGGGGGATCAAAGGTCATCTAGAGGTCATGGCCCAAAAATGGTCATTTCTCAAATTCTTGGTGTTTCCACATTTGTTTACGCCCAATTTTAATGACATTGCATACCATTGTCCTTGGGTAGTGTCAAACATTTGGGTGGTCCCATGTGACCTTGGTGACCTCCAATGTGACCTTGTCCCCTTATCAAAAACTGCAAAAACCCCAGACAACTTGCATGGATTAAAGCCGTATTGTTCATTAAAAAGTGGTCACTGGTGGGCAAGAAGTTATTTTGGGCTATTTACACACCAAATGATATCAAAATGCAACATGAACATCAGAGTGTTTGCTTGTTTTTTTTAATATTTATCCAGTTTTGGAAATTTTGAATATTTAACGTACATGTTTTTTTTATAAACTTCGCATTGCTAAAGTGGAGGTAATCGTGTTATTGTACATATTTTAGTAAGCCTATACGTCCTGTGTGCCGCATAAATTTTCCAACAAATTTTGTGAATCAACAACATGAAAAGGGCAAATACACACATGAAAATATCCCAAGTTATTGATATTCAATTGTCATTTCTCTCGCACAAATATCAACTTAACAATCTCTCTTCTCTCTTCTCTCTTTCCAGGTTTATACCGAGTAATCCAGTTAATCGCCATTTAGTATAAGAGAAAGACACTACAGCACATCACCAGTATTGCTATTAATTTATCTGCTATTAACTATTTTACAACTTCTTTTTAGACCCCTGATTTTTTTTGTGTCATCATATTTCTACTAAATTTTTATTTCCTTATATTTATTTTAATGCAATTGTCAAGAATAAGTCCTGCAAAATAAAAGATTAAACATACTGCAATGAACTCTTACTGCAATCACATTCCACTGATCCCCCCTTCAAATGAATGAAGTTGGTAGAGTGCCTTGAACAAGGCTAACTGTAACCAGGTAGGTGTGTATCAAGAAAGAATGTGTGGCCTAGTGAACTGAATTACGGACACCTCATGATTTGGAGGATGGGGTCAAGGCCCCACTGTGCCATGTTAACCTGTTGTGCACTTGGGAGAGGCATTTATCTTGTTTGCTTGTGACCTAAGTAATTTTCGGGTAGCTTTTAATTACATGGGAATATTACAATTAAGTGCTGATAGGATTGTGTGATCGCCAGCTGCTGGCCTAGGATGAAGCGAAATGATTTTGCCAAATCCTGTGGCAGTGTTAATTAAGAATAATAGGCAAACCAGTGTCTCTTCTATATATATTCATTATGTGGGTCTACTTAGTATATAGAGGCTGTTATAAAGCCATCAGAGCGTTGATTCTATTTAGGTATACCTCGATTCCCCCACCACTGTTATTTCTTTTTCTCCGTTATTTGAAGTTTTTTACAACTTTCTACCATATATAGTACCCATACGTGTCCTACCCACTTTCCTATGACCAATGACATATTCTGTACTTTGCAGTCTGTTGGGATAACACAAAACCTATTCAATAATACTAACTTTGGATGTGGGTTCACACCCAACTCACTGACCAGTTGACCATCGTCATGACCACTGTCTTGCTTTATTAAGACAATCAGAAATTAGTTCAATAGGCAGAACCGACAAGTATCCAGTGGTGAGTTTGAGCCTCCCTTAAGGGGGGGTTGGACGGATTCGGTAATTATGGGGGTAACTAAGGACTTGCCAAGAAGACTGGTTGTTAAGCATGAAGCGAACAAATTTAAGCGTGTTAATTCAACGCAAAATAAACGCGCGGAAATTTACGCGAGCAATGTATACGCACTTAGGCGTTTAGTGGAGCAATGACACGCGTTTCACGTTGAGGACGGCCAAAACAAAAAATAATACACCCACAATTCGCGAATGTATGCTGGTAGCCTACCTCTTTGCCAAGATGCCGGTAAGTTTCTGACACTCTTTTTATCGGCCCGGCCGGTTATAACGCTCTTCTTAGGCTGAGGCATGTGAAATGAATAATGTAATTAGGAACTTTAAAGGAATTCCATGTGGGAAAATCGATTCCGAATGACAGGGGGATCCGACATAAGTCTACATCACAATAATGAGTCCTACGGTAGTTTGCAACTTTTTGGTTAATTTTAAAAATTAGTTTACGAAAGTTTTATTTAAATTAGATAAGACTATAATGAAGGCCGACATTAATTGTAAAAATTTTAAAATTGTTCTCTTGAAAATATTAAAATGTTAAGAATGGTGTTACTTACACATGATGTTCAAAAAAATTATAACTAATGTATACCAAATTCATCATTAAAATGACCTTTAATTCCCGATTACTGTGAATATGAACCACAATTTGAAATAACATCATATCATGCATGTAAGAAACTCTTAAATACGGACCCTTATAGTCACTTTTTGACTAATGTCTGAGAAAATAACAAATTATGAACAGAAAAAGAATAAATAGAAAAAGAATAGAAGTTATAAAATAATGAAAATAAGCAGATACATCATTTGAATTTTTTTTTTATTATTCTAAAACATAAAAAGTCCAAAGAAAACACGGAATCGATAATTATGTAAACATTAAAAATAATAAATAAACAAACAAATATCGTTAATAAAAAGTGCGATGACATTGAGAAATAGCGCGTCCTAGCGGTGACAAGCCAAATTCATCACGCGCGTGATTCTCCCGGAGCTGTCGTAGTAGTCTTTGCGCCTCTGAACGTGTATGACGCAAAGTAAATCAAGTTGTTTTGAAATTCCCCAGAATTTTACTCGTTTTTTTCTAATTTTTAAAAAAGTAAGACGGAAACCATATTTTTTTTATTTCGGTATTTCAAAAAGTCTCTCTCCGGGCCGAAACAATGTGAAATGAAAATTGTCTATAGGCGCTTTTTGTTACTTCTGAAAATTTTGTCGACAGTTTTGTAGTTTCTTCTCCAGAAGAACACTACAAGTACAACTGTCAGAAATACCTTTTATTGAACGAAAGTTTTTTCTGCAAAAAGTAACAACGGAAAACCCCCATTTTTTTTATTTTAAAAAAAATGTTATCAGTCAAGATGAAACACCATATATCAAAAATAAAGAAATTCTATAGCACATTCTATCTCGCTCCAACCCCCCTTAAGAGCATCATTCTTTATGGCGGGGGGGGGGGGGGGGGGGGTAGAGTGATTTTAAATTTCATGTTCACCCATTGACAGTCAGCATTTCACTTACACCATTTTTTCTTCAAAGAGTATTTCATCTCTTGGGGTCAAAATTCTCAAGAGTGAAAAGTCATTTTGAAGAGTGAAACCTGAACTTCATGTCACTCAGAACAGAAATGAAGCAGTGACTTCACTCTTAGATTATTTTTTTTTATAAGTGAAATGCAAGCGTCAAGAGTTTTTTCACTCTCATTATGGAGCGCGTGAAATTGCTGTTCACTATCTGTTCAAGATTTCAGACACTCCCCACATTACTGAACTTTCTCATTTAAAAGTTCAAATGGCCCCCTCCTCCTTTATGAAAATGTTCATGTTCCCCTATCACAAAATATTTTCATATTCCTAACTCAAATTTTCCACACCCTCAAAAATAATGAAGGCCTCACTGAAATCAATCTTCCCATGTGTGCTTTCAGTGATAAATAAACAGCATCATGTACAGTAGTAAACTTAAGAAACACCTGAAAATTATATAAAGTAGGCGAGACGAAAAAAAAAAAATTTACGGGGGAACGGACCTTTCAATTAGGTTGTTTCGGTCAGGAGCGATTTTTTTTTTTCTCCTGGATTTAAAATTTGGCCTAAAAGAGCCAAACAATCTGAAAAACAAATCAGAGAAAAAATGAAAAAATTTACAAGCAAAATTTTAATTTTAATTTAAACATAGCCAAAATTGATCAATTTCGCTCTAAATCAATCGGTCGGTCGGGCCGTAAAACAGGGTTTTTGTCGCTAAGACCTTTTCACTTTTTTTGCTTATAACGGCAACTTCTTCCCGACTTCCAGATGGTATGCCTTCCTTCTCCCGATGGTTGCGTCATTGCATGTGCTGCCAATCTAGTTGCTTTAACAGCGTTGCGGACCCTTTCCATGTGGTTAATCAAGTGGTTTGCCTTTCCCTCATCTTAGCTTTTATGCACTTGGGGAAATCCGCAAAGATTTTGGAGATCGGGGAGACAAAGCCGATTCCTCGCGATGAAAGCACGTAGTTGCATGGCTGTCCGCATTCCTTCCGATATTCCTGGTGAACAGGGGAAAATGAAAGAACTACATAAGAGTTTTTGAAAGCTCAGCCTCTAACACGACTCACCCTTTTTGTCAACCAAGTCAGATACAAGTAGCCTTCCCATAATGCATTGCATTCGCATGTAGATTTTTTGTACATCTAGTCATGTGAATCGTAGTTGAAGACACATTCTTAAAATGTAATGTTTGTGATCAGTACTGTTTAATTTAGCCTGTTTTAATCTCTAATGATTCATCAGTAGCTGTACAAACCTCCATTGGAAGCAATGTATTGTGGGAAGCTACTGATATCGTCCCTTTTTGTCACCCTATTTGAAATAATGGTCATGGTCCAATGACCTTTGCACTTGCCAAAGGATGTATAATGTTTGGACTCATTTTACAACAATCTGTAAATATGGCAGTATTGATGAAGAAAAGGATCATTAGCTTCCGCACAATGCATTGCTTCCAATGGAGATTTTTGGTATCTAGTACTGATGTGTAATCGGTAAGTGGTGACACAGGCTAAATTAACAGTACTTTGATCACAAAACTTGCAATTTTATATGTTTAAAATGTTTCATGACTACCTGTACACAAATCTCCATGGGATGCAAATGCATGTGGGAACTACTGACACCTTTTCTTGTATGGAGTGCATGCACTTTTCCCTGGTTGACTTTTATTTTACAGTTTTTCCCACATAACGACAGCATGATGGATTTATTATAGTAACTCCATGAGACTGTACTCTCCAATGGTTGCATCTTGAGGACTTGTAGCTTACCAGAACCACCCAGGTTTTGCTGCATTAGCTAATTAAAGGTCACTATCAGTGATTTTGCTACAGAAAAATAAAAAAATACTTGGGCACTCCCAGCTTGGAGGTGTTCGTTGTATTAAGGCTCGTTAAGCCCCCCTTTTCATAGCTCAAGACATATATTTTGTGAAAATTCACACCAAAGACCCCACTATTTTGGTGAAAATTTTAAAGCCATTTATTGCAACCCTGTGTCACAGACCCTATTTATGGGGGAAATGTTACCCACAGACCTCTTTTTTTTTGAAAAGTTCGCAAAAATCTCAACCCAAAAAGTCCCCCCATTTTTTTTTTGGAAAATTTTGTAAATTTGTCACTCTGAAAACCCTTATTTGTGGCAATTTGGCTGTCTCTCACCCCAAGCCCTATTTTTTCAGTCCTCTGTTCACCTAAGTATGCCTCTGGGTTGGAAGCACGAGCCTTACAACCCATATCCATTTCATATGTAGTGGCCCCCCCCCCCCCCCCCACCCCGGATAATGAGGCAGATCTGAAATTGGCAAGACACTCATTTCAGAGGGTCTGTTGCTGCTACAGAAAATGCTGTGTCACCGTAAGACTTGGCAACATCGCACAAGTCAGCATGATTGTTTAACCGTCAGGTTTGTCATGGTACACAAACAGTCAACGAATGAGAGAATTTACCTCAATAGATTGGAAGCAAGTCAGTCATGCATTGATTGCAAGGTGCTGTGGGAGTCTTATTAGGCCCCTTAAAATATTTATATTAGTTCTTGTACGTGGCCTCTGAAAGTGAGGAGGCGTGAGTGTTTTTTATTTTTATTTATGATACAAATATGCCTGTTTTCAATCAGAAAATAGATACAACTAAATACCAACTTTTAGCAGCACAGTATAAAACAAGGGCGGTCTCGAACCACAAGTGGCGCCTGAGTGCGCGATCATCTTCTTTATGAAGTTTTGGCAAATGATGTAATGGGGTAGGTTTTCGTGCAGTGAAGGAATTTTGCATATCCGATTTTGGTACCGTTTCAAAAATATAGCGATTACGCTGATTTTTGCATATCAATTAGCTCATTGCATATGTAATGTTTGGTCCCGAAATATGCCCAACATCTAATCAGGTCGAGAACTCTTTAAAAAAAACCCAACCAAACCCGCTTTCCTCCCACCATGTTACATCATTATACACCTTACGGAACTCCAGATAACTTGTTCACACAAGCCTTGCGGGAAAGGGTGTCATTTTGAACTAGCCACAAAAAGCTAATTAATATTCATTAAATATTCAAATAAGCAGGCCAAAAGCTACACATAATATTTTTGGCACCTCAACTTATCACCTACCAATTGTGAAAGTAATCGGGATTACGTTTAGCCATCAGAGCATTTCAAAAAGGTTAACCGAAATGCCTGAACAATATGCAAACAAGCTCATTAAAATTCATGAACATTCAAATATGAAGGCCAAAGCTACATCATAATATTGCGGGCACCGTCACTCTATCATCCTATCAAGTTTGAAGTAAATTGGGATATCAGTTAACCTGCAGAGCATTTTAAAAAAGGGTAACCGAGTCCTACTGACGGACATACACACGTACACACAGAAATTTGGACTATATGTGCCCTGCCATGACCGTCGTTCAATGCAGGCGACACAAAAATGGTGAGGGCTTTTTAAAGTTTTGCAAGGCATAGACACCTTAGAGTCTCTAAAATCACAGAAAGGTGACTATAGTTGATGAATAACAATTAGACCTCTCATCCATCAAAATTTCCAGGTATCGAAAAAACATTAAGAAAAATTGAAAATATCAAAAAAATTTTGACCAAGGTTACCCCAAAAAGTGAGGAGGGAGGGCTAACAAGAAACTGATACATTTGTTTAATATGTGACCTATGTTGTATTAATGTTTACTTCAAACAGTTCCCTTGACTAATTACAACAAAGCAGTATAATGACCATTATTCAATGCAATTCATTGCATGAGTCCAAGACATTGCCTATTCTCACAACTGACTACGTTCAAGCTAATTTGGGAATTCACACAATATTTGTGGGCTCTGCACGCTTCCTTTCATACAAACAATGGTCTTTCTCATAGCATTCACCCCAATCTTTGTCATCCCCAAAGTTTCTTCTTCTGCTTACCTTCCCCAAACACCATGTGTGACCTTGGCGACCTTATTTGAAGGCAAAACTTGCATATCATACTGCCCACGCTGGTCCTCAAACATTTTAAGGTGGCACAAGAGATTCAATAACAGGTGTCCCTAAAAAAATGGAAAATTCTGATTTTTTTTTTGGTTCCTAATGTAAAGATTTCAAACCACAAATCCTGCTGTGAAAGGATACAGGTGCAACAAGAGAGATTTGGAGCACCCAACTAATTTTTGTCATAATAGTAAGTTTCATATCATGATTAGACACGCAATAGATTCAATACCTTGTATTTAACTAAGAAATGTCTTAAAAGAGAGAATATGTGGTTTGGATTTAAATATCATAAAACTCAAAGGATGGATTTGTATTTGCTCCCTTTAGAAATTTCATCACAATTTTTTACCTAAGAAGTTCCATTTCTCAGCTTAATCCTTTCATTTCAGATGGGATATTTTTGATGGAAAGCTTTACATCAGGCAAAAATCAGAGTACTTTCAATTATTTTAGGACACCTGATATGTGAAATCTCTCGTTTCAACTTTTAAGCTGAGAAGTATTTCTTTGGTACAAAACATGTGACTACTATTGAGGCAAATATAAATTCAGTCTATGTTTTTATAGTGAATTAGCAATTGAAATTACCTTTTGTTTTCACTTTTTTCAAGGCAAAACGTTCGTAGGCCAACTACAAGGTAAGAAATCATATGACACAATATATGGATGTTCCAACATCTCTTGTTGCACCTTTACAATGTGGCCCTCGGGCCCTTGGTTGTAAATGGTTGCTTTCAAACCTGATAATACCTAGATGTCCACCAGTGCATAAAGTGTAGAGTTTTTTGTTGCAGAAATTGGACAACACATTCTGCAATTTCACATCAGGAAGGTACAGATTCACCTAAAGGATGAATCAAAGATTTAAAAATATTTTTTTCTTTTTGTATAAAGGGGCAACAAGAGATTTCACATATCGGGTGTCCCTTAAAAAATCAAAAGTAATCATGTTTGCCCTATGTAAAAGATTTACATACACAATATCCCATCTGAAGGACTAAGCTGAGAACATGTTGCTTTGGTACAAAAAATTGTGAAATTTCTTTATAATTTTCGTATAGGAGCAAATTAACAAAATTCAGCCCTATGTTTTAACCTTGAAATTCAGGAAATCAAAATCACCTTTTTTCTCTCTTGTAAGACATTTCTGGAGCCTAAAAACACACGGCTAAGATATTATTGAGTTGGCCTAACTATATGAAATTAATCTAAGACACAATATTTGGGTGTCTCAACATCTCTTGTTGCCCTTTAATAAAATAGCCAACTAGAACTAAAGTTAGTCACCTAAAATGCTCAACTACATAAAGTTGAGATGAATCGGCTTTTTGGTTTTGATGCCAGGTAAACGTTACGTGGGGTACCGTATAACAGTACCTTAGGATACTGTGTCTGACAATTTCTGGATCCAGCATTTATACAAAGTTGTGATTTTATATGAGGGACATCAATCTTGGTAATAAATATCACACCGCGATTCGTCGTGGACAAGCAAACGTTATAGTTGCAAAAAACATGATGTGGTTAAGAAAAAATTCCGGGACGCCATCCTCAGGAAATCTCTGAGTCAGCTTTTAACCCCCTAAATAGAGGCAATCACCTTTTTTACTGTATCAAGGATTGGTAAACAATGCAATATACACTATGAAAAACCTATCAAAATAGACTAAAAACATGTTTGTCACATGCATCTTTAAAGGTGTAAGGAGAGATTTGGGGAACCATAGTATTGTGTCATCATGGATGTAGTGATTTCATACAATAATACCCCGAAATAGATAAAAAAAAAAAAAAATTTCAAACAAAAGAAAATTTTTACCTTGATCATTGGCTACAAAAATGCCTTGGCAGTGAAACAAGAGGCACAAATTTGATGCTTAATTTCAATATAGGCCGACTAGTGTGGCAGAGTCTAGCTTGCCCTGTATGGGAAAGATCAACAATTGCCAAGAAGCTTGATTCAGCGTTAATGCACTCCTGCCGGCCTTATCACAGATGCCTCTGTCCAACACCAACGGAAAACTTATATATCCTAGCGGAATTGCTCCACCGACATCCGTCGCAGCGTAGCGAAGCATGAGCATGCAAGAGGTAGCTGCCAAGTAAAACACACCCCCCCCCACCCCACCCCAATTCTAATGTGAAGCACCTATGTCTGGACAGATACATCCTTAAAGGTACAGGAAATGAGATGATACCCTACTCAAATCTTAGGAACATCCATTCCACTAAAACAGGGCCAGAAAAAAGATCAATTTACCTTGACATCAATAGTGGAAACTAATGATTTTCAGTCAGTGTCCATGACTAGATTCACACCGTCACCTGGAATTTTTATTACTCTCTGACAAATCAATGGCACACCAAATAGTCATCACCAACCAAATATTGAATGCTTTATGGTCCCTCCTTGTAGAATTCACACAACCCCACATCTATTCTTATTTGCATTCCTGGGACCTTTAAATCCAGAGAGAGCGTTTCTTAAGCACGAAGTCCAACCCTCTGAAACAGTCTCTAAGGAGCTTAAGAGAGGTGCATTGTGGCATTAAGAAAGGTGCCATCAACCAAGAACATCTATGGTATTGAACCGGGTGAGCATCTCCCACCTGGAGCTGACTCCTCATGGGCTGAATGGCGATGCCTCACCAGACTGAGAAACCAGAATTGGCCGAGCTAAGGTTTCCTTACAGAAGGGGGGCTACCTGGACGGCAGTCCGGACACTACCTGTGGGTTGTGGAACAGCCACCCAGACAATGGAACACTCTTGGTCTGCCCACTGCGGAGCAACAATGACACAAACCAGGACCTTGCGGAATGTAGTGAAGCAGCCAGCCTAGGGACTGACGTTGTACCCATCTCTGGCAAGCGATCATATTTGAGAACACAGTGTTTGGACCTGCTAAAAGAAGAATATAGGGCCTAAAAACATTAGGCTGAATTTAGTATTTGCTCCTATAAAATAAATTTAGAAAATTTCACAATTGTGGTATCAAAGAAGAAGCAAATAATGCTCAGATTAATTTCCACAGGGGATATTTTTGTAGAAAGCTTATTTGCATAGTGCAAAAAACGGGAATTTTCACATTTTAGGGACACCTGTCATGTGAATCTCTGCACTTTAAATTTTTCTTACCATGTCCTGATTGGCTAATACTCCTAGCCCGTGAAATTTCTCACTTACCAGGTGAGTAGCACACAATGGCCGACGGCTTGTAGCTAAGATATGCGGGGAAATGGTCGATCATATTGGCTAACCCTGGAGGTATTGAATGATTGTATTCTCCCGACACCAACACGTATGCATCAGCATCTTTAATCTTCTGCTTGGCTTGGACCATCCCATTCTGGAGTGAGGTTTACCATCAGGCGGGTAGAAAGTATAGCCTTCTGGCAGTATTGACATTGATTGTAGGGGTTCTGCAGCATCTGTGAAGAATAAAATGCAAAGTTACCGTATTTACCAGGCCCGGACATACACAGGGGGGTGGTCGCAAGGGGCAAAGGGTCCACTTTTTGGGGAATTTTTGTATAAAAAAAGGTCCAAAATAGAGAAAATGTTGCACAGTTAAGTCCACGTCTTTGGTGATCGCGGTGTTACGGAAAGTAAAAAAAAAAAAGACCAGTTAGGGGGTTAGGTCCACTTCACCAATAAAGGCCACTTTTTCGGAGTCCCGCCCTGGTATTCTCTGTAATATATGTATACCCCGGCCACATGAATTTTTCAAAAACGGGGCGTTACATGCCGTAATAGTTGTCCAGGTTTATTTCCATTGCAAACCAGAGTAACGTCTGGAACTGCTCGGTGCTCTACAACACAAAAGTATTCTTTTGAACAGGCTCAACAACATCAACAATGGCTGCATTCACAACCTTTTTACATTAACTTTATGAAAATTCAACTTGCAAATCGCAAATGCCCAAATTGAGCAGATCGTGTCCAACACCCCTACCCCCCCGCTCACAATTTTGCCAATCGCGATGTTAAAGGGCATTGCGGATTTACAGCACCTTACGAGTTTGATTATTTTTCACTAGAATTCTTGAGAAAGCCTTAATCACAATTTTAGCTGATCTCGACTTTTGCCGGTTGGTGTATGAGCAAATGCGCGTTTCCACGCTACCCATAGGCCACTGTGCTATAATTTCGTCCGTTTACGGACCAGGAAAATACAAATAATAGCGGAATTTCTTACAGGACAGACTGATTTGAACGCAAGATTTGGCACACATGGATTACTTAATGTTAACGGTTCAGAGATATGAAAAATCTCATTTTTTGGGCAAGTCGGGGGGACGAAGGATAGGATCACAAAAGCCCCTTTAATAGACGATTTGCACAATCCCCGTATGCATTCGTATTGTGCCCATTTCCATCCGGGAACTTGTACCACAGTCATGTTTTTTTTAAAATTGTTGTTCGTTTCCGCGTCGCTGAACAGTGCCTAAAATTATACCTTTTCACATGAAGTTAATCTTACAAAAATGTAGAAGAATATCAAAGGAACAAAAAACAAGCAAGGCACTGTTTTTTTTTTTTTCGTGTTAAATTCAAGACAAGAGTGATAGGTTTATTGTAACTAGTGCCCTACTTGTCACCTGGAAGATTACATAACTATAGTGCACGTAACAGATGGGGTAAAGTTTTTGGTATCTCTATACACTCTTAGAGTATGTTTTTAGCCGACTTCAGGTGGTACAAGTACCGGATAGAAATGGGCATGGATACGAGATGCATTATGGGGAATGTGCAAATCGTCTATTATTTCACAATAGCAAACACCACAGGCATGCTTCTTATCCATATTTTTTTGCAAGTTATCTGTTGAATGGGTCCACCAATTGCAGCATACAGAAAACAATGCCAGTACTCTTGAAGATGTTTTTATTGCATATTCAATGGATCATGCAAAAACCAGAGTGTTTTGAACCAATCCCACAATCTTCTTCTTCTTCCAGTGTAGTGCAAACTTCATCGTTGAAGACTAAAGCACTTTGGTGGGGGCAGTTGATGCATGTGAAGGCCTAAAGTTTTGAAACACCCTCCTTAAAAGCTTCAATAGATGATGACTGAATGATTCCCTCTGGTAATATGTTCCAATCCCTTGCCGTACGGGGAAAGAAAGACGACTTGTGATAATCCTTCACTGAATGTGGTATACGGAAGGCTTGAGAATTCTCAGTGCGTGTAGGTGCAGTGTGGTCCTTAGAAATCAGATAATTGGAGATGTCGATAGCAACCAGGTTGTTCTTAATCTTGTAAAGCATAGCAAGTCTTGCCAACCTACGTCTATCTGCTAGGGTTTGCCATGATAGTTGTTGCAACATAGCTCCGACACTGGATGTTCGTCTGTAGTTGATCAAGGTAAACCTTGGCAGCACGGGTTGTACCATCTCCAGCTACTAGTACACAGTGCAGATTGATGGATCCCAAACAGGACTGCTATACTCTAAGATGGGTCTGACAAGCTTGGTATGCTTGTCCTTCATAGGACTGATTTTAATGTTTAAGTTGCGACCCTGAAGGAAGTTTAAGGTATTGTTGGCATTGGCAGCAATGTGTCAATGTGCTTATCCATATGAATCAGTCACAGGCCGGACTTTGAAGATGCTTATTGTTTTCAAAAAGTCGCGGCAAAAGCCTCTCATTATTTTTCTAGAGGGTCAGAATGAAAAGTACAAGAGGGTCAATGACCTGGAACCCCTGGGTCCCTGAAATCCCTTGCGTTGTAATTGAAACTCCCAGATATTTGGTTTGCTCACTACATTGCAATGTGCTTATACTGGACTGATCTAAAATGTCAGAAAAGAAATGGTATATTTTAAGCATACCATTTGTGCAACTTTTTGCAAACTGTGTGGTTTCAAGACATTGTGTCTGTGACATGACTGCCGTCCAGAATTCAGTTCCATGGTTGACTTGGCCTGTGAATTCAATCCATACTAAGCTCAAGGTTGTTCACACTAACAACTCGCTACACTACAATTCAATCAATCAATGACATTTCTATAGCGCCTAAACCAAAACAAATTTGCACTAAGGCGCTGCAAAACCAGGCAGCAAAAATACAAAGAACATAGAGCATATAAAGAAACAAGAGCTATTGATTATAAGCAAGTTCAAACAGATGACATTTCAATAAGTTCTTGAAAATTTCAATAGATCCAGCACACTTGATGCGTTCAGGGAGCCGATTCCAGAGTTTTGGAGCCGTACAAGAAAATGATATATCGGCAAATGTGAATGCGGGTCCTTGGTTCACAGGCATGAGAAGGAAACTTCGAAAAAAAACACTGAAAGCGGAAAAAGACTGGAAAAAAAACGGTGTGAAAAAAATGAGTAAAATAACAAAAATAAAATGGGCTGAAAATAAATCAAAACGCGTAAATTCGGGCCAAAAAAAAACAACTGAATTCAGTTTTTTTAAACTGAAGATTATCATGCCTGAAACCACCAAAACGAGGAGACGACACAGGAGTTGAACGTAGCCGTCTCTGATTAGACTGAATTTGAATCATGTCTGAGATGTATTTGGGAGTTTGCTGTTGAAGGGATTGAAACAGAACCAGTACTTTGAAATCAATGCGTTTATTTTCCTACAATTGTTCCTACTCCGTCCTGCATGGGAGTACCAGAGGCTATGAGGTTGTTTCCAGCTCTATAGGGCATCCAGCATGCCCAAACCAAGGCCCAATTCAATTTCACCATTCGAAGCTGAATGCAAATTGCAATGTTTTTTGCAAAACAAAGCAGGTGAGTAACTGACACATGAATTTAAAAATTCGCTGATTTCTTTTTTTGGCAGTAAGGGATCGTTCAAAAATGAGGTGGCACTGTGCCGTTAGGCATTATTAATCATGTGGTGACCTCAGTTAAGTTGGTTCATTGTAAATCCTTGTGGAACTTCTGATTTTTTGTCTTTGCTTCTTTATTTCACCAGATGAGATAGATTTGTTTGTGTGTTAGGCTACTGCCTGCATCTGTCCATTTGATTTTTGTAGACCGAGCCTGAGGGCCACAACCCTGGAGAGCTGTACTAGTTCGCCAAATGCAAAAACACAAAAAAAAAGAAATTCTTGTATCGGGATGGGCATTTTGTACGGATCGCGGAAAGAATTTTGTATTGTGCCACCAGGCTATCATGACTCAACGACGGAATAAACTGCATGCGTTGAATGATGGGGTGGAGAATACTGAATTCATCCCCGGATCGCGCTATTTTAATCGAGTACACCCACATGAAAATTTCATTACTAGACAGTATGAGTATGGCTGAGGAGGCCTGCAGTACAGAATCTAGTTACAATTACAGAGACACCACAATAAATTGACAAAATACACAATCACTGAGTTAGGCAGGCACAACAGAATAATCGTATTCATTAATTCTGGGACACGAACGACCAAAACACTGCGATGTGCGTATCCTTACACGGAAGCGTATGTTCCAATGCCCTGACAACGGCAATATAGCTCGTTTAATGCAGGGCGCAGTAGGGCGTAGTCGTGCGTAAGTTGAATGCATGAACGCTCGTATGATTGCTCTTCTGTGAGTACGCCGTGCCCAGGAATTAAAGAATACGATATCGTTAATAATGAGTGGAATACACATTGACATTTATTTAACATTGGTCATTATCATGAATGTTAGTCACAAACGGTTTGTGTAATTGAGTTATCAATTTAACCACCACCAATTTTATGTTAAAAATAAAAGCCTCCAAATCCATAAATTACTGATTATCTTGAGGAACACTTCTACTATGTCTAGAAGTATCATATAAAAGATTTGTCAGATTTTACTGTGCAACTAAGTATAAAATTCTGATGAAATATGTACAGAATCAGTGACAGCACCAAACTTCAAGAACGTAAAGTGTAACAAAGAAAGCAATAAAATCAGATTTTTCTGAAAACAATTACCATACCTCCTGCATGTTCAGTCTTAAACTGGATAGAAGAGATACGTAAGGATAATACTATGTGATGTATTGGTGATATATACCTCATTTGGTTGCATATGCTGATTGAAATGTTGGAAGGTGAGTACAGTAGGAAGTGTAAATGGCCTAACCAATTACGAATTTACACAACCTTTTGTGACTACCCACATTACGTTGATAATGACCAAGGTTAAAATAAACGAAGTGTTTCAGTAGACGTATAAGGCTACCAACCCCAGGTTTCGGTAGCCATATACGGTAAATTAGCCCGGAGTGTTTCGGTAGCCGTACGCACCAGCCTTAAGGAAATGTACTATAAATACACAAATTTCAAGAGAGCGCAAGCGGGGATGAGGTTGTGTTGGTCTGGGCAATTCACTTCAAAGCAAGCAAGTTTTCCTTTTAGGAAAAAAAATATGCCAGGTTATTTCGACAACAACAACGACACAGATTCACATGAAATTGTTTAAAGAATTTTACTACTCTTGTTTCAAAGAATTTGATTGCATTGTACTTTGTAGAATAACAAAAGTATGCTTTTGAAGTACATGTATCGCTCACACCACGACACAAAGGACGTGCGGACCGTTATTAATTTGCATATCAAACCAGTGTCAATAGAGTGAGTCGATGGGTAGCTTGCCTTCATGCAAAACTTACCTAATTTGAAGTTATTTTCCAGACAAAAAAATATTAATGAATATAAAGATATACTGTGAAGCAGTTTTAAATTGGGACATTTGGTAAATGTCGGCTTACTCCAACGTGGTAAAACTACAAATTAGAGGGCTTCGAAGAATAAACAAAAAAAATAACACACAGAATATAGTTTGAATATAGTAACACAAGCGATAGGTATGTAACGTCACGGCAACTCAAAATATCGCCCTTCAAAAACTTAATAAAGAAATATAACTATGTTCCAAATCATATTAAGTCATTAGAGCCCATCAACAAAAAATTCCGGTGTTAGTTTTAAATGTAGATAGAGATGTTTCTTGTTGGGTGCTTGCATGCGGGTCTCTTTAACTATGTAAATATCCTGGGCCAGTACAGTGAAATTCCCAGTCCGAACCGCAGCCATCGTGCTTGGGAGGTTCAGCGTTTGTGGTAAGGTTATGAGTGATGATCTTCCATAATTATTCTGTTTCATAGGATCAATCCAGATAAGATCCTGATTGAATTTATATCAAGATCAAGTACTCAATATAAATTTCATATTCCAACCATGTAAAATGGCTTTAAATATTTAAAATGATGGGAATAGTCTAAACATTTAGGCCTAAGTATAAAATTACCCTATAGTACACATTTGTATTAATTTATAAATAGATAGCAAAAACCTTTTTCCTCATTATAGGAAAAAACTGTTGTACCTTCCAACAATAGTTTGGGATATGCAGTTCTCCTCGGCGTCTGGCGCAGTTTTGGGACTAAATATTTGAATATAAGGATAAAACAACCTTCACCAAAATAAAAAAAACACACAATATCGTCCATATAGTTCCATTTTTTTATTGTTAGTTACATTGGTTCTCAAATTTTTGAGACATTCTCTGTCAAGAAAAGTACCGAGTATCGCCTAAATAGAAAAAATCTTTAAAATATAAAAAAAAGTCAAAATCGCGCGACAGCATAGAGATATGAGCTAAATCTTTTAAAAAGTGTGCGCGAGGGAACCTGAGACAAAACTAGTTTTTGTCCTAAGATATTAAAACCTTATTTGTGTTGCAAACGTCGTTTTGGTGCTCATTCAAATTGTTAAAATCTGAACAAAAAAAAAAAAAAAACCTAGACTGTGAAAACATTAAGGTAGATTCTTTTATCATTCTGCAAAACAGGGTCATTCGAAAGACAAGTGCACTCCTCTCTAGGATGTTTAAACATATGACTGTTTGAAGAGAGATTTTTTTTTACAATGTATGCTACTTTTTAAAATATTTCTATTGAAAGATCAACTGATAATATAGTTGCGACGCTTCGTTGATTCTATATAAAACCTCCTTAAACGAGAACCATAACTAATTCCATGACGCTCTTTTTAGAGGCAACCATTTGTTTCTTTTATTACGTAAATGAAATATAACAATCTCGTGGTTTGTGAAGATGCTTATCCAAAGGTTACAAAGCGATAAAACAGGACATGACCAGAACATTCTTCTCTCAATCCTCTTTAATTTTACAGCCAAATTATTTATTTTATGAATTCTCTGAAAGAGCAAAAGAACTCATAAATAGAAAAAATGTTCAACAGCTACAGATTTCCTGGTAAGGCATCTATTGCGTTAATTATTTTGGTATAGCGCAAAGTACGACGAAAACTATCACGACATTGGGACCATAAGTCCAAATTCACAAATTGCAACATTTTATATGATCACATATTCATTGGTTACATATCACGCATTTCGCTTTCTTCTTGGGGCGATTCTTGGTACGTTTATAAATATACGTTCGTCAAGCATGACTGTGTCCGGCTATATAACCAATCCACTGTGGACGCGCTCCGTAGCCGTATACGGCTACCTACCACAGGGCCTGTTTGGTTATATAGCCGTATACGGCTACGGAACCCTAGGGTTAGGGTAGCCGTATACGGCTACGAAACACTCCCTAAAAGAAATGTCAAATGACAATGTGTAGTCACGGACTAAAAAGTCAGGCACAACTAGGTGATAATACATTGCATTATTTACCAAATAATAAACTCCATGGATTATTACTATAAAATCTGTGTATAATGTAAATGTACTGTGTAAACAAATCGATCTGTGTCATGCGTGTACTTTCTTGATGATCATGACTTTTGCTTTTGCAATTTTCAATTCAAACCATCTTACCATGCAACTGACATTGACAACTGTTTAGGCTTACCAAAAATTCAACTCAGGCCTGTTTCCGTCAGCCGATTATCATAGACTTAGCCACCGTAGACCCACTCGACCCTCTCGGCAAGTACCTAGGAAAAGAATAACTTTAAAGGTTTAGCCATTTCCTCTAGAACCGAAGTTTAACAGAAAAAAAAAATTATTCACGAATACACAACCCCCACAAGAGCTGGTGCAGCACTGGTTTGTACAAAATTAAATACAAAATTAACCTTGGACCTTCACACGTGCGCGTCGGAGTTGAGCATGTCAAGAAAGAAGGGGGATACTGTCCGATACCTTTTCAATATAAACGCATTGTGAAATTTTGCAGATTGTTATTAAAAAATGCAAACTTAATAAAGGCGCATAGAATGAATTAGGAAGTTTGTTTCTATTCTAGTTATGAATAACGAAAACGGACATTTTCAAAGGAATACCGGCCTTCAATCAATCAGAAGTAAATAAAAGTCAAGTAATGGCCATGACCAGATGCATGATTCGGCAGATTTGCAAAGAGCATTTTTTGTTCAGAAATATAAATGATAAGAAAGGGATAAGGCCAAGGGCAGGGAATTTGATCGTAGTTTCCTGTTGGAGCGTGCATCAGATTGCGCTGTGTAATTAT
>JAMKCH010033253.1:0-16003 GCA_023653785.1 Ophioderma brevispina
AGAGGCCCAGCCAGCACTAAATTTATTAACCGCGCCGTAGAGAGTAAAAAAATGGAAAAAAAAAATTTCGGGGTACAGGAGTATTTTCTCAACGTAAGTAGGTGTCATTGCCGGGTGTAGAGGGGGAAATAGGCCCCCTGTATCTGCCAATGTGATCTCTTTTCCCTCTCTCTCTCTATGCTCCCACTCACTCACTCACTCACTCACTCATTTCCTCTGCTCTCACTTTCGCTCCCTCTCGGAATTTTGTCACAACGAAGGCTGAACATAGTTGGCAGTGGTGTTTGTAACCACCCCTTTTTATCTTTTAACCCACCCTGGTTAAGAAAACACCCTTTATATTGAAAAGTAATAACCCCACCCTTTTTATAAATTCAATGGAAATTCTACAGCTGTCAAACCGTTTGTTTCTTTTTACCCAATTCTGTTTGTAGAGATATGTACAGAGTAAGATCATTTCAATTTTTGGTTTTTGTCAATTAAAAATCACTTTGCCCACAAAAAATGTATTTGATTAAAAAAAAAAAAAAAAAAAAAAAAAAAAATGACACTTTTTATTTTAAAATTAGGATGCATCATGACAAACCATATTGCACAGATAGAATTTCATTTAATTAATAGACCCACCTTTTTATTTCTGACCCCACCCCTTTTACCAAAACACCCTTTATAGCAATAAAATCCAGAACCCACCCTTTTTACACTTTTAGATTTTTGAACCCACCCTTTCATAAAGCGTGGGTTAGCAAACAGTGGGCTGAACTTTTATTTTTTTACGGGCCACTAGGAACCCGGGCCCCCTAGGACCCCAAGTCCGGGGTCAATTACCCACTGAGGATGAAAAAAAAAAAATTTACTGAGCTGCATTCAGTAATGTGAAATACGGGCAGCGGGACCTGGATCTTTCAGTGATTGCTTCTGTTTCTTGATTGTTCCCATTTAAGTGATCGCCTCACCGTTCACTAGCTAGCGGGGGGCGCGCGAAGCGCGGGCCTCCCGCTAGTATAAATAAACACTAAGTTAATGATACACACACTACCCACACAAACGCAAACAATACCAAACACACACCAGCCACCTATCACTACTCACAAACACACACCAACCACCTATCAATCATACCAACACTCATCCTCAATATCCTCAAACAACACATACACATCTAATTAACAGGTTAGGGTTGTCTTAGGGTTAATATAGTGTGACGAAGCAGCCCCTTCCCTCATCATTTATTAATGTATGGTTCAAGCTCAGAGTAGCGTATATTGTAATGCTAACATTGAGTGTAATATAATACCAGGGCGTGTGGTTTTATGTGCTAGTCATTTAATATTTTAAAATCAACCAAGAAACCCTTGTTAAAATACATGAATAAGTCAAAAGTATACCCCCTTTATATTTGTATATGATGGCGATCGGCCGATTATTCCCGTTTTTTACGGATTGCTAATATACTTGCCGAGATTTAGTTTATTATTCCCAGACTCTTGATATTCCTAAAAAGTGCTCAGCCAATGACCGACGCGAGGGTCCACTGGGGTCCGACTTCGGGCCCCGAAAAATGGACCCCGATGCGGCGATTGGGGTATTTGGGTCGCGTGATTTATTACGTAAAATCTTGACCATGGTCGTTGTTTCATTTGGTCTGAGGTCCATCGCAAGAGAATTGGTCTTTCTGGGACATTTGTTCTGAAGTCATTGGAGTCACACTTGTTATATTAAATCAGAATAAATGGTCAGTTTGAGGATCCGAAGATTAAGCCTTGGTCGGGTGAGCGTAAGCCCAAGCATTCAAGAGTAGGGGAATAGCTATTTACATACCCTCGGGTAGTGATGGCCCGGGACATTTAAAATTAAATAATTAAAACTAAACTTTTGAATTTTATATTTTGAGAATGTTGATCTTTGATTTGGTGTGTTGGGGAGATGACTACTTATGGGGCTAGTTAGGCATTACTGTGCATCCCTTTAAATTATAGATGGATTTATTTCGGAAACGGTGGTGCATTTTTGCTACGAAACTGCGGCATTAGCGTTACCGGCGTGGGAAAGGAAAAGCCAGCAGTGTCGCATTGGCACTGTCATGCAGTCTAAAAAGTATAGGTGTTTGACGGTGAAGATTAGGACTTTCTTTCCAATCAGTCTGAACTTCTGAATAACGAAGTAGTTTTTGTATTAGGCGCCCATTTTCTAAAAACAGGTTTCCTAAAATTCAATAACATTAGGAGGATGCCATCATGACAAACATAACTTGCACAGATAGTAATTTGCATTTTGTCCGTTGCACGCAGTCACTCAATCAGGGCATTTTTAGAGTAAATATTGATTCGTATACAGTTTCCAAGGGAGAATTTAGGGAGATTTTCAGAGCGTTGGTTTTCGTGTACGCCCATTTTAAATTTCCCTCTGCATAGGTGGTTAAAGGTGGTTGTTCCGATTATGTGTATTGCGTTCTCTACTTGATATGGAGCAGGCACTTGCACATACACCCCATAAGTACCGTGGGAAACAAACTTGCGGTTTTTATGGTAGAGCAAAATAATGCATGTTGCAAAGCCCTATTCAATACTTGGCTAATAAAAGTGGGTTTTAACCACTAAAAACGGGGTTTTTTGTTTGATAGCTTGGAATGAAATGGATTCGGGGCTCAATTTCAGGACGGACAACTGAGAAAATACGGCCGTTCATCTGTATCCCAAAATCGATCCACTTCCGGGTAAATCAGGGGGGGTCCCAAGACGATCGGAACACGCCACTAAGGACGCCCCTGTTGTAAGCGTTCTTTGACCCGGCATGAGCTGGGCAGTCCAAATGAGGGGAACGTCTGTAAAATTAGCGTGTTTATGTCTTTGGAGTCCAGCTTTTCTGATAGAATTTAGGAGTTTTAGTCTATTTTCATACTTGTTATTTAAATGCCAGATATTGATAAAAGTGTTGTCAACCTCCTTCAAGACTCCCCAGGGAACCTAGGCACTGAAATCTTAGGACTAAAATAATGTCGCAATAAATATAGACCGTTAGTCTTTGCTAACGGATAAATAATAGCTTTGAAAGGTTGAAGAAAGAACCACTCATAAGCACAAACAAAGCCACGAAATATTGGCATTGTCATATTATTTATGAAAATATGACGTCAAATGACCCCAAATTTCAATTATTTATTTTCTTTTCTTTCTTACACCCTCGCCTTATCCTTATCCTTTACCTTTCTTCCATGAACATCTTAAACCTTGTTGTCTGTCTTATTTTAATAAACCTTGTAATTGGAAAAATTGTGAATTATCTCAAGTTTCAAAATGAATTTCGAGTGTAGAACTGAAGGTTTATCACAATATAGTTCTGGTATTCTCTAATAAAGAAACAATTAGCAAAGGTGTGTGAACAGAAACTCGAATATTGTTGAGATTAAAAGACTAGGCCTGTATTATTGTCACGCTCATTTGTGGTATAAAATCTCCAAAAATTCCTTGGCGCTTCTGTTTAAAAATAATTTTCTGAAGTATAAAAATAGTCTTTGTACTTCAGGCGTTACAGGTAGCACCCCCATCGCGGTTTTGTTACAATATGCTATGTCGAGCTAATAGTGTAATTACAGAAATTTGATCGGTAAAACATATATCATTGAAAAATTCTAAGTCTAATTTGATAGAAATTTGATAGCAAAAGAGCAAGATTTGATAGTTATGTTGATAGTTCTTAAATATTTGATAGATATTTTGACCAAGAGTCAAACATTCAAAATTTGCAAGAGCCTTCTAAAAGTGAAGGATTTGTTAGGAATTTGCATAATATATGATTTTCAAATTCATAATGACAACAAGGAGACAACAGCAGTGTTCCAAGATATGGACTTCCATTCAAATTAGATTTGCCAGAACGTGATCCGTCGGACATAATGAATAATTACCCATTTTGTTTTTCTTTATTAGGTGCTTTCAGCCGTTTAACTCGCCCCCATTAGTACCTTTATTCTCTCGCCCTTCCCCTGCCTAGGTTTTCCGCTTTCTTTCTTCCGTGTTTCTTCCCCTTCCACACCTCACCTATATGCCCTTTTGTTCCCCTACCTTCTGACACCACCGCGTCTCCCGTGCTCGCTTGTTTTTCCTCCTTTTCTGTTTCCCTTTGTCCGTCTACGTTTTAAATGTGCAGAACGTTCCGGTACGGACAGTAATGACAACTTATCCATTTTTTTTCTTTATTAGGTGCTGTTCAGCATTATTAACTGTGGGTATGTTAGGCTAGCTATACTGTTACAGAGTGCAAAAATTGATTGTTTTATTTTTTTTTTTATTTTCTGATTTGGCAAATCAACTAATGTGCCTACGATATATAATTAATTAAAGAATTTGACACCATTTTGAAAGGCTTATAGGATATTCTGAACTTTAAACCCAATATGACTTGAACATATTCTGTGTGATGTTAGCTACTAAAACTATAATTAGCTGGGGCAAACTATACATTTTAGTCTGGGTCATGACAAAACTATATTTGAGCACTTTCAATTTATGACCTGTAAAAACCTTACTCTCTCTCCCATCGATTTTGTCTAACCTCAGTGACTGAGGGCAAAACTATAGAGTTAAGTTGAATTCAGTGCCCTCAAATTACCCAAAAAAATTGTTTGGCAGCAAAAAATGCCAATTGAGCACAAATATTGAATTCGGACCAGACTAATATATAGTATACAGGATTCTGGTAGGGTTTCAAGATACATTGAAATTCTGAGGGAGGGGGTTAATTATTGACGCCCCAGGGAGAGGATTTGAGTGGCATCCAACAATTTTATGTGTAGCAAAAGGGATTTTTTTGGGACGGAGAGAGGATGGAGAACATTGAACTCCTTAAATGGAGCAATTTCATAAAGCAACAGATCAAATTTTTGAATGAAGGGACTTGGGAAAAAAATTTTTTTTTAAAAGTTGATTTCCTCCATACTCTTCAGGCACTGCAATGGCATAAATAATGAACCATCCCTAATGAAAATTGTCGAAACAATTTTCAAATTGCAAGTTAAAATTAACCACAAAAAGGCCCAGTTGGGGGGTACATGGGTAGTAGGATCATGAATAAGGGAATGGGAAGCGGCCACTATTTTACACGGAATGGCGGATTCGAAATCGGCCTCCCTTCGCTTCGTTTTTTAAAAAAAATTACATTCCCCCAGTTTGATAAAATGTATACATAAATGTCCATGTGACCCCCTTGCTACAAGGAATTTAGTTATGTTCCCCTCTTGTATACCCAATTTTTGTTATTAGCTTGTATTCCCCTCCTTCATTCCACCTGTTGGTAATAGTAACCCCTCCCTACCACCACAAAAGCTATAAACAACAACAAAAACCAAAAACGGGACTTGAAATTTATAGTTATCGTGGTGATGTGAAGCAGAGCTATGATACGAGGAATTACCATGCCCGAAGCCCCATGCCGGGTGAAACCGAAGGCTGACCGGTACCCCCCCCTGGGGTCTCTAAGCGCATGGTTGTAGTCACGTATAAGAGCGATGCTGAAACACAGATAACGAATTATCTACACTAAGTCATCATAATAACAAACGCGTTGTTTTTATTTTAAAAACAAATACAGGGTTGTCCCAATATAAAAGTGTGCAAGCAGATTACACTCCGATTCTCAAAAAGTGTGAAGTTGTGCAGTTCCTTTTCATGGAGGATATCAATTTCATTATACTCTTTATACTCTTTTGTATACGTGTGCAAATCCATGACAATCCGCCCGCGCAAAACAGAGATATCAACGAATATTAAAGGACTATCTGTTTTCATCAATTCCAATGCGGATTTAAACCAGGTAGTGATTAGCGTATATCAGATAGATTCGTTGCTTCAACGTGTACATTGACTACATGATAGCCTAAGATTCTGAAGGCGATATGCTACTAAATACTACAGTGCTGTATCTGAACAAAAAAAAAATAGGTGAACATAATATCTAATAATAAACAACTTTAAGCTGACAATACTTTTCTAAGGGTTGGGGGGGGGGGGGGAAGCATTTAATGAAACAGATTTTAAGAAAGCAGTGGGTAGTATGAAAATGTTAGCTTCAAGTCAATTGTTAACGTACGAATTATCAATAAATGACAGATGGAATCCTTTTAGCTTCATGAAATTAATGGTATATTCTTCCAAATTGTGTATAATTATAAAAACCTTCACAAAGATGAGAAACGTCAAAAAACTCGTTGTCGTTGTGTCATTTCACATTTGGGTCTGGTTAAAACTTACAGGCAACAGGTTTATGCCGAGCAAGGGACTTTCATGTCACTAAGCAATTTTTAATTCTTTTTCTTGTAAAACGAAAAATTTGATTATGACATTCCACATTATTGTGCCCACGAGTTTACAAAGTTATATATTTAGCAGAAATGCTATTTATAACGAAAACGGCACAGGTAGAGATAGAGATAACAAATACATTAAGGCAAAGTAAGTTTGTATTTGTGCTTATCTAATTGTTAAGAATAATAAATCTGTAGGATTATCATAGCGGTGATTTATATTTTTAATGCATCAGTGACATTTAATCAATATATGAAACTAATATCGTGTGCATTTGGTTGTTCCTCAGTGCTAATTAATAAGTGGTTATTATGCCATAATACAGCAGTGCATTCAATGTGTTGGAAATCAATCACCTGACAGCAGAACGGGCAAGGAGTTAACTGTGTAATCCCTTGGAAATGGATGAAAAACAGATGACCTTTAATAATCGTTATATCTTTAGTTTGCGTGGGCGGATTGTCATGGATTTGCACAATTTTTCTACAAAAGGGATATTAATACCGCCCTGTGAAAATGAAATTCCACAGCTTAGTAGTTGTTGAGAAATCGGAGTTTATCTGCTTGCACCACTTGTTTTGGCACCTGTATTTTTTGCCATAAATAAAGTATTATTAACCCAAATTTATGCCCAACGGTGAAGGGCAAAAGAATCACACAGCTCTGTAAATGGATCAGGCGGAGGAACAAGGACACTGACGGAATAATGCGGTAGTGAAGTACGCGCCGAATATGCACTCAATGACCTGATACGAAAATATACCCGGTAGGCGGTTTTTGTCCTTGATCTCTCTTAGTGGTATGAATAAGGACATATTATATGCGATCTAGGTACTGTCAGTCTCAGGGCGTAGACAGGTGGGGGCAGAGTGCCCCTCTGAAAATATATAAAATGATTATTTATGTTAAATCAGCCCTTCTTTTTCTGGATTTCTTTGCCCTGAGACCGGGAATTTTTGCTTGTGATCGGGAAATTTGTTGCACCTACCGAGAACTTGCCCCCTCGGAATTAGGCTGGCTACGCGGCCTGGTCCGTCCTCAACATATTGTAACGCCAAATTCCCCTTTTCAGTCTCATAGGGGTAAAATTAGCAGAACTGTGTTAGAATTGTGTTGATATTATGCTATAAAACTGGACAAAAATCATCCTAAATAGCTTGTAAATCCCCCCACGGTTTAAAACCCTAATGTATAGTCCTTTTGTCAAAGACCTCGTTTTAAAGATTCGGGGATTACCCGGTAGTGTTTAATAGTTACCAGGTCTGTAACACAGACGATAATGTATATGCCCAACTATTTGCCCGGTCCCCAATTCATAGATGGAGCATAAATGACGCCAAGATGTTTTTGCTGTCTTTGACCCACCAATGGGTTCTTATGTAATACTTGTCGTGGAGTAATATGTTTTTTGATTTGGGCATATTAGTTGTCCATAATTGGTCGAAAGAATCAAAAATTTAATAGACCTAATTGGGTCATCCACCTTTAAGCCTGCATTCTAACATTTGCCCTGATCGAATTTGTCAGCAAACAAAATCAACTTTTTTGGTGCTGTAACATCAAAAGCATGCTTCAAGTGAACATTCTTGATGCCCCCCATCGTATATTACACAATGCTGGAATATTTCTTGTGGATAACATGAGTGCCAAAAGTGCCATTCCTTTTCTGTCTCCCCAACAACGTGTCTTACTGAAAGCATTTTGCATTGCTCCACCACCCTATGAATTTGACAGCCTCAAACGGAGGAAACTGCATGTTGAAGGATTTGGGTGGCAGAATTACTGAATTCATCCTGTCTTACTTGTTAAAAGGTAGGATTTTTGAGAACCAGCAACTGTTTGCAGATGGAGGGCAACTCCCATTTTGGACATTTAAAAGGTGCAATATGTAAAGCCCTTATGACCATTTTCAGCATCAGTGTCACCCAATGACCCCCTATTTTGTTGTAAAGTCCAACGACCCCTCTGTGTTTGGAAAAATTTTGAAAAAATGTCCCCAAAGAACCCTCCCAGCTTTTTTGGAAAATTTGGCACATTTTCACCCAAGACCCTTTTAACAAAAATTAGCAAATTTTGTCACCCAATAACTCCTATTTCATGGGCAATTTTTCAGTTTCTCCTCACCCAAAGACCTGCTATTTTTTGCAATGTCCGTTTTCCAGCAAATGCCCCTGGGTTTGAGAGTGCCAGCCTTACATCCACCTGTGGACCATTTTACATGTGAGGTCCACAACAAACTGTCTTGGATAAATAAAACCCACATCGGGGTTACAATGCTATTGCTTAAGATCTTTTGATATTTTCACAAGTTCTTTTTTTCCATTGGATTAGGTTTGTATTTTGGCCATACCTTGCTTTGATATAGATCATATAGATGGAAAGATAGATAACACTTCGATAGTGCTATCTCTGAAGTAGCAATTGAGTTGTGAACCATTGGACCTGAACTGGCGGTAGAGTGTTGTTGTTCTATGGTTTGCTTTCTGATCAGTGTCCTATCACTTTTTTTTTTAATTTAATATGATTTTCAACCAGCTAGCTGGTGTTTGGGTTTTGAACTTTCGGCGCAAAGCTGGAGTATTACGCTATTTTTTTTACCACTACCTCACTGCACAAGCTAATTATGTTCCTTATAAAATGATAGGAAGAATCAGACAGCAATGGCACTAGTTACCACTCGGTACGGAGTTGACCATACCTGACCCATCTGACACTTTTTTCTGACAAACTCTGAATTCGGAAAAAAACTTACACAGAATAAAACATAAGTTTATAGTTAGGTTCCCGAATGTGTGTCTGAAAAAAGTGTTGTCAGATGGGTCCAGGTACATAAACTCCCCTCAGGTCCTTGTCTTAACCGGGATTGTATCCACTGAAGCTCCTGACTACGTGCTGTCAGAATCCTTCAGAGGTCGGTAACGTGAGCGCTGCAAATCTTTTGCATAAAAGGGGGGGACTATGGGGTAGCTCATGCGCGAGAAAATGGGGAGGCCAACCTACTCAAACAAGCCAATCGGAATTCAATTCCGTGTTGCAGCAAGTACGCTAGGAAGCACGCGTAAATAACTCTGAACAGTTCTGACAGAGAGTATAAGTACCGGGTACTGATGTATTTAAAGGGTCATGGTCTGGTCGCTAACCAGCCTCATCCCCAGAATCACAGATTTTACTGGACGTGGTCAAAACTTTGGTATTTGAAGAAAGTACTACCCGAGGAGCTACTATTTATTAGCGAGGATGTGGCATAGCGAACTATCGGTGCATTTTGTGATAAAGCATGAAATTTGGCACAGATGTAGAAAAAAGGAATATGAACAGATTAAGATCATGAGCCATCGCAATTTGCACCCCCGTCGGCCAATTTCCAACGATGGCCGCCAAAAATGACAATTATTTTCAGGCATATGTGCTAATATTTCAACCAACTGCATTGTAATTATGCCTATTACTAGTCATAAAAAATATGCTAAATGCATTGTTACAATGTGGTCCGATCACCATTGCAATATGTGTCCCTGTGGCCACTTTCCAAGATGGCCGCCGAAACCGAAATGACCATTTTAGGCACTATTGTGCTATTATATCCACACCCACCTTGATATACTCGCTAAAGGGACAGAAAACGCTAGATATCTGCTACATTGGGCGTCTAATAATTTAAATTAAGGTTACAATGTATTCAGTATATTAAAGGCCGTTTACTTAATTTTGAATAAGACAGTCCGCCAAATACGTGAATTCGAGTTGGTTAAAGTCACGGAAGTAGACTTCCCCTGAAATAATCATGCTCACGCTGTTCGAGGACCCACAGCGCGAGGTGAAACCCGCAGCCTCGGGGCTCATATCCTTCATGTAGATTGTGATGGAGTTGTTTGAGCGCAAGCCAACGGTATATTCCATGATCTGTTCTAGGCGGAGGGCACGGTGAAAGGCAGCAGAACTTGCCACAGTTCTGGTGGAATGAGCCGTAACACATTCGCCGGAGTTCACCGCATTGGCCTGATTGATATCCTCGCAGACCCATCATGCCAGGGTTTCTTTGGAAGCAGCCTTATGCAGAAGGTCGTGTTATCACCAAACAGATGCTCTACCATTACACGAAGGGCCTTTGTATGGGAGCGGTGGTACTATTTTAGTGCTCTTACCGCACACCAAAGTCGGTCCTCCCTCACGAAAAGAAACCACCCGACATATCGGTAAAGAACAAGTGGTGGAGCCCTCGAAGCCAGTCGTTCATTCTTCTGGAGAAAAACACAGGCGGACGGACTTAGAGATGGCACCAAAAAGTCCGAAAACTATCGAACTCCCACCAACAATAGCTAACATGCATGCAATTCGGAGGGCGCGACGGACTGACCAGCAATGGCCAGTAGGAAAATTAGTTTCAGGATTTTGTAACAGGCAGCCCCAACTGGCGGAAGCCCATCGGCTGTACGGCATGCCAGTCACAAATCCGTAGGGGGTTGGGCAAATTCCCACCAGGCAATACTGGCCTCGAAGGCGGTTCGGTGTACACTGCCCAAGCAGAAGGTGGTCAAGGGATTCATCACCTTTCATAACAGCCACAGGGGCCGTTCATCGGTGATCGAATGACCGCCGACCTGTAATTCTTGATTGTATTCGTGTCTAGGCCACTAGTGAATAAAGAATTCAAGAAGTCTGCGAGCTGGCGAAAAGAGGCAGTGATCCGTCACCGTCCAAAGTAAGTGATTTCATGTGTGTGGTGGACCTTCGCCAGCCCTGGCCACCAGATTGCAGCGTTACGAGAAAGGCCTTGCTTCTGGAAGCATTTCCTGACAGCGGCCACGGCTGTCAGCGAAAGGCGTCGCCAGACAGACTCGTCTGGACTCCACAGTTGAGTCGGGAGCAGTCCCGCCGTGTTCCGGCAAGCAGGTTTCACCAGTGGAACGAAACAACGGCTGACGCTGCCGAGGCCAGAAGGGGGCCATCAGTGGATGAGTGGGATCGGGGGCAAGGCGTAAGCCTTCATCCCGACCAGTCCAGAGAGGGAGCAGACATCGACGCTCACACTCGGGATGCGTCGACTGGAGCAGACAGTTACGCGGAAGCTATGGCATTTATGGCGGATTCGCCGAAAAGATCTTCGAAGCGGCGATCGAAACGCCCGGAAGATCTGACGCGATACACGATGAGACAGGGACCACTCCAACAACATGTCCCGCCACGGATAGGCAATCCGCAGGACAATTGGTAAAGCCCGTTATGTTTGGACAGCCGTTGTAACGTGATCGCCCCTCTCTATGCACACTCGATTAGTGCTCGTGTGTAAGGGAAAGTGGCGGGATTGTCTCATTCCACCCTGCCGGTTGATATACAACACCACCGTAGTGTCCGGACCTGATGAGGAACCTTGCAACTGGCCCACCAAAGTCCTGTATATGATCAAGAGATAGAATCACTGCATTCAATTCCAGGACATTGATGTGATCCGTGGCCGACCAGTGGCCCGAAACAGTCTCGTCCCGAAGGTGACCGCCCCAGCCCAGGACTCCACGCCAGGAGGAGATTGTGGAGACAACCTCCACCAGGATTATAGCTAGAGCGTCTGTATGATCGCAGTCATCGGCACCACTTGGTCTAGCTGTCCGTGCACGGGCGATAGTGCGCCAGAAGGTGCAGGTGGATTGGGCGCATATGATGCCGACAGTAATGCACGATGTCCACAAGGCTGGACATGAGTTCCAGAAATTGGAGAGCCAAGCCAAGCACGAGCTTGGTGGCCCCCGAAAGGGCGTCGGCCTTAATGGGACATTGGGCATGGGCTACACGCTCCATCGTTTGGAATGACACGACCATTGAGCAGATCAGCTGTGCTCCGGAAACGGGGAACTGCTCGGCCTCGAAGTTGGGTTTCATTAGGTTCAACAATGAACCCCAACTTCGTGACCTTCTGCACCCCCCACTGGTGTGGGCGCGAGCGAGTCCTTCGTCGGGCTATAGACAACATCGTCCAGATAATACAAAAGTGATCCGAGCACGGCCTTGACCACACGAGTGACGACTCGCGGCGCCGTGGACACGGCGGAACGGGAGACACCGCAATGGTTACGATTCTTGTTCTATTGGAAGGTAACCAGACTTGATTCTCCGGTTCGATTGGATGTGGAGGTAGGCATCCTGGAGATCCAGAGGACGTTGCCCACAGTCTTGATTGGGCAACGGAGAGCATGGGCCAATGTCTCCATCCGTATTTTTTTCAGTTTGACGGAAGACATTGCGCGGCTTCAGATTGAGTATTGGACCGCCAATCAGCCCGTCTCTTTTGGGGGAGCTAGGAAAAGAAAGCTCAAACAAAAGCCCCCTGCGAAAATCTAAGGGGATGGGAACGATTGCCCCTTGCGTGGAAGGTCCGCTCTTTCTTGAAGCAGGACTGACGCTTGCATATGCGGGGAGCCGTGTGACCCTCTTGACAGAATGATGGGGAGGAGGAGCAGGAGCAGCCCAGACGGTAACGATCGGAGACATCAATCCTCAAAGCCCAGTAGAGGGATTTGCGATAGCACGCATGTCGTGTGTGTTTTCCAGTTGGTTAGGTTGCGTTTTTCATTGTGGTCGAAAAAGTTTAAATCCGATTTAACCAAACTTGGGTTTGAGGTTGCAATGGGGTCATTTATATGGAATGATGTCAAAGGTCGTGGACCAAGGTTCAAAGGTCACCGCGAGGGCGTGTTCCAGCTGTTCATCTTGCCGGGGGATGGGCCGCAAGTTTACTTGCTGTTTTTGACCAAAGTTGGTGAACATTTTTGTAAACGGAGATGCAAACCTTCCCATGGAGTTGGGACAGGGCGAGCCGGTTTGCCTCCTCCGCCGCTCTTTGGTCGAGGATTTTAATCAAGAAGCCTTACCAAATGTAACACAGATATTAATTCAATCTGCAGTTTGCAATAAGATCAAAATATCAAGGAAAAAACGGCAACGTTTTGTATTGAAATGGTGTGACGCCTCTAACTTTTTAGATGTTTGAGTTCAACACGTCATGACCATCCAGTATGCAGTATATGGTTGCCAATTTAAGGGATTATTGCAGCGATAATGGCAGAAGAAAATCGAAAAAATTTGCATTTTTAAACTTAATCAATCAGGGATAAGTGTGGGCCATTCCATTAACTGCATTTGATGTTAAAAAACAAACCACCAAAATAGTGAAATGAAGTATTTCAAGGAAAAATTTGTCATACGTCTCCCGCAAATAGACATACCGCGGATCGTTCATCTCAAAATCTGCACTAAACAGATGATGGGGTTTACAATGTACAATAAAAAAGATCAATATGTTTGGTTTGAGATCAAAATGGATTGATCGTGGCGCACAATGTCACAATGATCAAATCTGTGATATACAGCGGAAAGGCTTTTTTGATCTCAATGCTTGGAATTTTGATACGCAGTATAGAAATTACAAATCAGATAAAAACATACTGCTGGTCTTAATACACGGACTTCCAGCCAACCACTGTCAGGTAGGTTATGTCGATATCCATGGCAGTAACGAAAATACAAAAAATACATTGTTTTTATGTTTTTTCGATGTTGGCGGATTAGCGAATCGCTGCTAATCCCTTTAAAACTGGCGTTACAGGCTTAAAACTTGCAGTATGTTTTACTTCTTGAGTAATATCTGTGACGGTACGTAGCATACACAAAAACTATTATTTGAGTAGTTTATACAGGATAGTAGTAAATCTTTAAATAACCAAATAAATGCTTTTTTGACGGCCATTTTAGAAAGATGAATTTTTTTTGGGTTGACAAAATTATCACTTTATCTCCCACTAAACCTATGTTGTCCACTTTAAAATGTCATGCTTAATATTCAGACCCAGTAAAAACATTATAGCCTCAGGACACACAGTATTGAAAGCGTATGCATGTGATAAACAGTGAAGAGCAACTTTTAGCGGCCATTTTGAAAGCTGGCTGCCAAACCCGTCAGGGGGTGGTGGTGGTAAAACTTGAAGTGGCCTCAGGATCTCCATATTTTAAGTATTATATTACGCTACTTATATACAAAATCCCTTGCTTATATCACCGAGATGCACGATTGTTACGTATATTTTGGTTATGCCGCTTCGCTATTATCATTTACCCTGTAAGTCGTAGGGCTGAAGGATTGGTTTGTTTTAAGTTATGAGCGAAAAGGTGCCGCCAATGTGTGTGCCAATATTATAGTATCTACCAGGCAATTGATATCAGTGATTTGCTAAACAGAAAATCAAAAAAGGAAAAAAAAAAAATCAAAAACAATTTGTGCAGTTGTAACAAGTATCCAACAGCATGTCGGAGATTTTGGCCCGAATTCATGCTCCCGGACCAGGAACAGTCTTAGTATCTCATAAGGCAGCTATTCAATATTTTTCTACTTAATCAACAACTTGATGTTTTATGCTTTCAATCTCCAACTCTAAAATACAATAAAATCATAAACTAAATTTTGTTCCTGGGTGGGACTTCGCGAACCCACGAACCTTTAGATAACAAGTACGAGCGCCCACAGAAACACGCCAACGCCAAATCAGAGGCCGAGCAGGGGAAAGGAGGAAGTCGTTTTGTAACTTCAATATAAAACATTAAACGGAATAAAGCGCACACATAAGAATGTTTTAATAGCGCCCTAGAAGACGAGTGAAATACTGCTCCTGGAGCATGAATTCGGGCCAAAATCTCCAAGAATCATCCTAACATACCCTACAAGTGATAAGACCCAAAAGCAACAAGTAGGCAAAATTGTAGATTTTAGTCATACTCTCTGTACAGAAGGGATCGACACTTAAAACACATAAATGAAGGAGATTCATATCTTTGAATTTCTGCTGTTTTCTTCCAGAGGTTTTCTATCAGTTTTTCCGTTGAAAAAAAAATAACTTATGAAGAATTCTACAGACTTATCCTACACTTTTAAAGCTATTCATGAAATTTCAAATATTTTTTTTGGCAGATCACTGTATAGCGCCTTCAATTTTACACAGTTATTTAGAGGGCTTACAAAATCACCATTTTTTAGCTCTCCAGTTCACACCTAAACGGATTGAAATTTTGGCACAAAAACTTTACAAATGGGTTTTGGGGTCACTCTGCGATCATGGCATACATATCTTGGCCAAAAGTTGGCACACATTGTGAAGGATTTTCTCTTGTACATTTGTCGTAATTAAACCAGTATTTTTGGTCCCACATCACAAAATTGTCGTGTGGGGCTTTCGGAGCTTAGTTCTATTGCACAGAACTATAGGTCAAGTCAACGACTTCAAGGAGGGATTTATAGAAGATTTATTCAGTTATGGCATATTAATCCCTCATTGAAATTTTTGAAACTAGACTACGTCAATACTACAATATTACACGAGGATCACCTAAAATGGTTTGCAAACCCCTGCCTCTGTGATATAGACTGTCGCACTCTGTCTTCGTATAGAGAACCGTTCGATTCAGCCCTGAATCGGTCTTATTTTATACTGCACGACCTCATACGAACCAACTTGTCCAGTGTAATTTAAAGGGAATAAGCAGCGATTTGCTGCTGATCCGAAACATCGAAAAACTTATCAAAATTCGTATTTTGGTATTTTTGTTGCTGGCATAGATGTGCTAAAATAACCTGCAGGTGGTTGGCTTGCTATCCGTTGTATTAAAGGACAAGGCCGTACTTTTTATCTGTTCTGTAATTTCTTTACGGTGTATCA
>JAMKCH010033254.1:0-15545 GCA_023653785.1 Ophioderma brevispina
TGGCCATGAATAATCATGGCTAAAAGGAGGTTTGAGTTATATGAAATATTTTCAGAGTTAATGTTGGTCATTTGTGACTCAACCGTACACTGCCTGTTCAAGGTTATAAACATGTACAACTCATTAGGGAATGGTCACTGCTAATCTGTAAAATGCAATGACTCATATGTGTAGATTCCCTTAAACAAACGAAGGCACAAAAAAATGACCCTTCGTGCAACTTAGTGGTTTTTTGTACGGATTCTTTGAATGATCTACCCATAACTAATAACTGGACACATAGTAAAAACCAAATGGACCTAGAAACCACTATCGTCAAGTATTCTAATATATAGATATTCTACGTATGTTACGTCTGCAAATCAAAGCAGGGTGCCTCAGGCAATTGTATCAATAAATGGAACATCCTTGCCAAGATATGAACTGCTGTGCGACCCCATTCGAAGTAGCACGTCACGTTATTGCTAGAGGTAAACGGGCGGCAGTTTTTTCAAAGAGAAACGGGTTAAACGTGCGTGTTGAGGATCGGAAGAAAAAAAAAAAGCATGTAGGCCTGTATGAGATCAGCCATATAAGTGATAGATGAATAGTAAGCTCTATCACAAGAATTTTTAGTATAAAGTTACAAGGAGTACCATCAAAATTGTTGATATCCTGGACAAGATAGACTTCTTTCTAGATATGCATATAGAATACAGGCTTATTTTTTATTTTTTGATTATGGTAACTTGTTCTTTTCCACTGCTTCGAAAGTCCTAAAATTTCCCAGTAAAGAAATATAAATGGATATTTAATCAGAATTAGAAATCCTATGAGTCTCAGTTCTGGACCAGACCTGGTGCAAGTGAAATTGCAGTATTGGCAAGTTCTGCACCGTAACATTTGGGAGCCATCTCACAAAATCAATACTTTTTTTTACAATTAAATGTGTTAGATCAAAAGGACAGGGAATAATTTGTAAAAGTAATAACAATAAGCCATTCACGGTATGTTTTAAGAATAGATGCCATAGTCTGTTAAATTCTCATGTAAAACACTTTTGCCTAATTTCTGAACTGAGGTTTGACTGGTTAATTACACTTGTGTGCTAACTTAACGTCTAATTATATGTTATTATCAGTGCTTACCTCCTTATACCTTTAGTTCAAAAATATAGTGCACTGAAGAGTTTTCTGAAATTGGGAGCAAATTTTGAATTGTCAGATTTTTATAACATAGTGCCTCCATCATATTAAACTATGTGAGGACAGTAATAACAATTATCTCTACAGAAAAGGAAGAACATCAGTCCAGAAGTGAGGATATCTTGGGAAATTCCCTCATTGCCATGGCAACTGTGACATCTTTAACATTCCATGGCAACATGACCAGCTGATGGGAAATGCCTACCTAGGCAACGGTGTGAATGTGATACTAGCCCGATAGGAGGTAAATTGCACCAATGTTGGTTATTACACATCCAAGACCACGTGGTATTCCATTATTTACATACACACACCATGCACACATAAGGTTGCTGTTTATATTTGGCTGTGGTTTAAACAAACCCCTATGGCATTCTTGAACTAAACAATGGACTGTATTACACCCAGGAATCGACCTGATGGTCGTTAAGAAAAATAGTAAATAAAATCCCCCATGAATTCATTAGATTTAGTCCAAAAACGACGGTAGTAAAGAATCAAACTTACGGCCGTCCCATTTTGTTTTTTTTAACAAAAGCCCCCCCCAACTTTGGAGTTTAAGAAGGTATGATTTGTTTAATTGTTATCTTTATTTTGGAAAATTCCCTTCTAAATTATTTCCCCGGCCTAGATGGAAGTACTTTTTTTTGAAAAGTTAGACATTAATTGTGCAGAAAAATTGTTGCCTAATTTTTTCAAAACCAAGTTTTTTTTACATTATTTAGAATGACTTATGGCTTACCATTTGTATTTTTGAGGCCTAGAAAATCCAAGCATGCGTCTCTGTAATCCCGGCTCTCTAGTTGAGCCATTTTTCGTAAACAGGCAAGCTCCAAACTGATTTTTTGGTTGTCTATTTTACTTTTTGTGCAATAATATTAATGTTCGAGATGCTCTTTATAAGTGGTCTACAGCCATTTAGGTGGAAAATTTTGAGAAATTTGTACCTCCAGAAAAATTTGTTGTCCCTTGACGCTGAAAACTCCAGGGAAGGTAGTATATACACAAACACCTAAAATCTTCATATTGGAATTTTAAAATCAAGTCTTAATAAATGAGACAAAAAGATGATTACAAAATTATGGACAATGAAAAAATAGAAACATTCAATCTGCAAAATCTAATGTGATATTTTTTTAATTGACTTCCGTTATATGATACCTATGTTATTCAGAAGGAGGCATAGTTACTTTCTATGAAAAACAATTAAATTGGGCACCTAAGTATTTCTAAAAATACTTGAGCAAAAACAAAAAAGTAATAATATTGTTTGACCACTTTTTGGTTATTATACACACAAATTGAAAAACATGTATGGATGGTTAATTTTTCTGTAATCTCATAAAAAAACGCCAATCTTAAATAACACAAGCGACGCGATGACTCAGAAAAAACATGTAGTGTTCTCTTAAACAATTGTCCTAGTTTGGACCATTTTGTATATGCAAAACCCTGGGCTAAAAAACAATCCCTGGTTACAAGGACTATTAGTTGAAGTTGAAATCACAACACCTTTTTGCAAAAAAAAAAATAAAGTTTGGTTATGCATATTTCCTTTTATGTTTTAATGACATATCGCTACAATTAAACACGACTATAGGGTGTGGCATGTGAAAGCTTTAACGATCAAACATTCCTACATAGATGATGCATGATGCTGCATATAATAAAAGAACATAAAAGTCAAGGTTTTGTGGCTTGGAATGGGCACTTTATGGCAGCATGACCTGAAAGAAATAGTAGGACATTTCCAAGGAATTTTTTTTAAACATTTTTTTTGCATTTTGGAATTCTTACCAAATGTATTAAATCAACTGAAGTGAATAAGCAAAAAAAATTGCTATGTCTTTATGTTATAAAAAAGATGACGTTAGTGTTCGGTCGTATGACAGAAAAATCCAAGCATGCTTTCTATGGCCAATACAACAGACCAGTTCAGTTGATATTCCTTTTATTTTTGTTATCCTATATAACCTCTAAAAATTGTACCATTTAAATTGTGTTTTTCAAGGATTAAAATGAGGACTAAACTCATTCATAGGGTTATATGTCGTATTATAATTCTATTTCAAAATAAAATACACTACACGGACAAAGAGAAATATCAATGTAGGTGTATTTTTTCAACAAAAAAGGACAATTCATTTTATTAAACCTGTCTGCTATTTTGACTTTGTAACATTTTTCTTCATTTGATTGAAAGTGATGACTTGTATGTGATTTGGACATCATTGATTTGTTTTTTTTAGGGAAAAATCGACAGAACACCACTATGTTTTCTTTTTTTGCATAATAGATATGGGGGAGCATTAGTTGCAGGACTTTCAAACTGAACGTTTCTGCAAAAATGATTGCAGAAAATTGGTGGTTTTGGTTCCAAGTTTCGGATGAGTTTCCTACACAAAATGTGCAAGATACGCTATTTGAAACAAGTCGCAATGACATGTCTTGTCCAATTATGGATCTTGCAAGAAATGATCGCTGGAAAGAAGCTAAAAAGCAATTGTTAACAATCAATAATGTTTGTAATGTGACATACCATCAAATACTGGGAATTATACTTTACTATTGTCCAAATTCTACTTAGTTTGGTTTACACCCAAAAATAAATAACAAAAAAAATGCAAGACTGACAAAACCGCATTTTAGAACTTCTGAAGTTTCCTGTGGATTTACTGGACAAAAAAATACAACTCACTATGAGAAAATAATGTCTCAATTCCCATGGCAAACAAGTTCCTGTAACTGCCATGCAGCAGATTGAGCAAATACATACTATAGATTGGGAATGATGATGATCAAGAACGCACATGACAGCTCATGTTGAAATGTACCTGCAAATATACTTTTATTTCATGGGAAATGCCTTATTTAAATTGGATATGCCATTTAAAGGGGTATGATGATCCAAGCCCCTTACTCCCCCCCCCCCCACTTGACCTAAAGAAATGATAGTGAGCCCAATCCAATCTTATGTGCAAATCAATGTACTCTAGAGAAAATTGTGATCTTATCATTTCTGTCCTTTTCTAGTGAATCATAAACAAAATTACGGTCCTACTACTCTTTAGGATCTGGAAAGAACCTTATTTTATTTTGAATGTGAGGCTAATTGGCATGTATACAATAGCCTATACGCTGGATCCTGGGTTTCCACCGGAAGTCATTTTTTACCTAAATTCCTATCCCACAAGCCCAACAGTACGAGTCATATGCATTCACTACATGCATGCTCGCGGTTAGTTTTGCGGCTCCTTTAAACTACGCGCGAATTTTGTGGCGCAAAAAATTACAAGGCATATTGCAAAGAGTACTCGTACTGGTAAATGGTTTTGCACAGTTATGACCGAAAAATGACCGTATGACACAAAAACACCATGCGAAATAGCCTATCTGCGCTATTTATTTTATCTACTCGTAAATCGTTGGTGCATTGGGGGAGGAATTCGGGTAAAAAATGATTTTCGGTAGGAAACCTGGAGCAGGATCACCGTATATTGATTATGACACAAACAATTCTGGTAACTGTAAACAAAACCATATTTAACTTGCCAGCATCCCATGTGAAAGCAGTCAATCAGAATATTTTGCAGAATAAGGAAAATACAAGATTCTAATGATACCAAAATTCAGGTGTGATTGTGGAGCGCAAGTGATGGGGGTTGCAGCTGATGATTGGGTAATGCCCCTTTCAATTCATACCCATGCCAAACAATTGAACTGAGCCCTGTGGATGAGGGTATAGTAGCCCAAAGAGAAAATTGAGCATTCACTTTTCTACAATTTAGAAATAAAAAGATAATAAAACTTTACAAAAAAGCATCCTCAAAATTGAGGAAAGAATTTAGTATTGTGCCGCACACAACCTTGTGAATTCGGCAGCCTCAACAACAGAATAAACTGCCATTGTTTTTTTTTTGAAGGATGTGTGCAGAATAATGATTCATCCCAAATTGAGTATTTGGAATATGACCCTCAATAAGAAATTAAAAACCTTTTACGAATGTTTTTACAATTTGATGCCTCAAGTTAACACCCTGAAAAACAAAAGGCTTCGGCCTAGGAAAGAACGAAGAAAGGATGTGAGGCAAGCGACAGGAAGTACTTGGTTCGGGGCAAGGTTCCTCTGATGAAGGATTCAGGAAGAATCTCTCACTCTGGTCCTTGAAATAAAAAATGTTAATATGGATTGGAGGACTAGAAACTTAGAAGGGAGTGGATTTTCCTACCGGAAGGGGACCAGCCAGGTTGGAGAGACAAATCCGTGCCACACCTGCAGTGAATTTGCAAAATGTCCCCAAAATGGCATCAATATAGAATAGGCCTACATGTATTATGATGAAACGTAAAGTGGCAAACAGTTGCTTTTCTTTCCAAGCTCCCCTTTATTGAGATCCCTCTTGAGTGACATCCATCGCTCGCATCTCATTGGCTAGCCCTAATGGCCGCTATCAGATGTCTTGACCCAGTCAATGGGAACACAGGATGGGGCCTTCACTTGGCTTGCTGCTAACAAAATGCCTGAGGCTAGAACATTAGGGTTGGTTGCCCTAGTAAATTATTGCCAATGGTACCGTAAAAAACAGAAATTTGTGTCAATTGGTATTTTCTTTTTTCGGCATCCATAGCATACGTCAATAGTAAGAGATCAACTTTGGGTATGATTACCCCCATTTCTTGGTAAAATGGCAATGTGTCTAGGCTGTATTGAAGTGTAAACTTTGACGAACACAGCAGACTCATATGTTCTTTACCAGAAATAAAGCTTCTCAACAAACATGGCGAATGAATTACAACCACTCCATTTTTAGGTAATTTCTTATTTACCTCCTGATTTCATTAATTTATCCAAACCCATAAATTACAAGTGTTTTAAAACTCCCCAAATAATTTCTGGCAGCCTTCCCATTACAATCCTAAATAGCAAGTATTCTCAGCCACTTAATGTAGTATACCACAGGTTTTTTTTTAATCCATGGCAGGTTGGTACAAATTGAAAGAGATGACACAAAAATTCACAGGGTCAATTAACTCAACAGGAATAAACATTAAGATAGCGTAGTGTTTATTTCCACCTCATAAATCAGATGTCTGTTATGAATCTACAGCATCATTTGAGTCCCACACAGACAACCAATAGTTTCCCATTGGCCTTCAGCTGCCTATAGTTATCCCTTGGGGCAATAGGGTTCTCTTATCTCAAAAGCCAAGTGTGTCTTGGTATGTGGTGTATACCATTCATACCACAACACCAAACTGGGTTTGACTTTTCCAAGTGGACCTGGTCTAGGGTAGGCTAGTCCATTTGGCTTCAATGATTTCATGAGAAGCAGAGGCATGATAAGTATGATAGCCAGCAGGGTGTGGGGGTTGTGCCCATTCCATCAGGATGCTTCCCCCAACCCTGCTTCCTTCCAAAAGAAATCTTCGAATCTAAGTGTAGTCATTTATGTGAATAAATGTTACTATAAGTATGAACAAATTATCATCCCCCTCCAAATTTCATCCTGTCATCCTCTTGCCCCCTCCCTACCAACTTGCAATGTCTAGCTGGCTCCTGATGAGAGTCCCTTCAAAACATGTTTGGGAAGGGTGAGATTTTGAAAAGTAAACAGAAACATTTACTAAGTGTTTGGTTAGGTTGGTATTACTTTGGAAGGAAGGAGACTGGGGCAGATAGAATTGGGTGCAGTTTCCATTGGAAATCTTACCACTTGAGGCTTAGTTTATTTACCTAGCTTTTGCGCTGTCGAAACAAGTTGCCCACTTCAGGAAATTCAATGCTGGTATCATCTTTTTGCCTTTGCCTGTCCATGTAGGTCTATATACAGCAAATCTATACCCAAGAGAGATAATAAATGAAATAAGACAAGTGATAAGTGCAAGTGATTTGTCACCCATTTGGGTGGCTGAAACTGGTAATTTTTCTTCAGACCCCTACTTTGCCAAAAAAATCAAAAATTGTAGCTCCTTGGCCAAAAATTTAAGGCAATTTTGCCAGTTTTTCGTAAATTCACCCCAAATTTAGCTCTAAGGTCCATTAAATTGGTCAAAAATTAAAGGCACTATCAGTGTTTTTCTCAACCAGAAAATAAACAAAATCATCAAAAATCAGATTTTGCATGTTTGTAACATATCCCACAAGTTATAGGACCAAAAGCAATCTACCGGTAATAAGGACAAAATCGGATATTTAAGGCATTACTGTCCATACGGATACTCATTACAACATGTAATTCAACAGAGATTCATATCTTTGGACACTGCTGTTTTCTTCCTTTTCTATCAATCTTTTGCTTAAAAAAACTTCTGAGAATTCTACAGACTTATTCTTCACTTTTGAGCTATATTTAAAATATTTTGACTCTTTCGGATGAATCACTGATAATGTCTTTAAGTTCTGAAGACAACTTAGGTAGAATGTGGTACTGCTAAAAATAACTACTTTTAATTATTGTATTAGTTGTAAATTGATTTGTACTTTAATATTGTATATGGCTCAGGGAAGAATAACTGGTAGAAACTGGGCTGCTAAAATAAAGTTGAAATAAAAATTAAAAAAAAAATACAAGAGCCATTTTGTGCCTGTGTATTATTATGCACTTTGCTCCACTAACTGACAAGTTCACATCTAAACCGGACCAGAACCGCATCAACCGGTGCCATCTGAATGGTCCCCATAAGACATAGACAACCTGTCAACCAGTCATGAGTCCTGTCCAACAGCTTCAAATCACAAGTGGCAAGATGGTTTTGTGGTCAGATCTTGTGACATCTCATGCCATCAACACATGGTGCTCTGCACTGTAGGCATGGTGGGATTGCATCCAGGGTTGGATTTAATTACTTCCCAGGCTTTTGACTTATGATTTAATCATCTAGATCCAGAATGTCTTGTTGTTATTTAGGCTATAGGTTGATTGGATTTGAAAAGGAGTGAAGGAATTTTTAGGTGATCCCTAATAGCATCCTTTTATGCAAGATAATTATATAAAAAAAGAAAATATGATTTAATATTTTCCAGTTGAGGACAGTTTAGATGAAGTGATGCCAGAGTGTAAGATTGTGTATTTTGGGAAGGGGAAGAGAGTTATTTCCCATTTTGTGACACTTCTTAAGAAACAGCCATCTGGAGGAAGATTGATGTATAGCAGATGCAAGGTCTACTGTTTATGGCACTAAACTAATCACAGACCTAATGGTACTGTCATGTCAGCTGACTAGGGGACTAAGGTCAATGCCAATGTCCACAATTGGGCCAACATGTGGCTTTTGAATGGCTTTCAAACATTAGCCCTTATTCAGAATGGTGATAAACTAGCATTTAGTATAGGCGTTTACATTGGGCAAAAGTCATCATCGAATTCAATTAGGTCGTAATAAGTATGATAAGTATAAACAGGTACAGTCATAAGTAGGAAGCAAATCAAAAAGAAGAATTTCAATGATGACTTTATCATCATTCATTTGAGGTGAATTTGAATAAGTCGTAATTGTAGTATGACTTTTGTGTGTGTGTAACTGAAAGTTTTTATAAAATTAATTTTAAGTTAACTGAGCATAACACCTGATTCGAGGCCGTACACTTCCGGCCTGCAGTGGCGTAGCCAGGGGGCAGGGGGCAGGGGGGCATGTGCCCCCCCCCCCGACCGAGATGTTTGTCGGTACATAACGGTCCGTCGCGTCGGTGCATTTGTCTAAAAAAGTCTGGTAAGGTTTTTTTTGAGCGTGTGGTGCATGATAGAGCTTCAATTCATGAAATTGTTCTAGATACTACTTAAGTGGTCCAATACTACTACCCTATTAGTATCTTTGCATTGCCGATAATTCCCCCCCCCCCCCCCCGCCGCATTCCCCCCCTCCCCCCCACATTTTCATTATTGGAGGCGACGGTAAAAAAATTTTGGGTCCACACCAGCGAGCGGTAAGCGCGCGGGGAAAATATTTTGTCGGTACAATACAACGTGTCTGTTACATTCGCAAATCTGTGCCCCCTCAGTCGTCAACAAAATCCTGGCTATGCCACTGCCAGCCTATCACCAAGCAAACAGGTAATTCATTTTTCCGAATGCGAATTCAAAATCAGTGTAAGTAAACAACTACAACACAAATTCATTTATGCTAATCCTTAGTTGTCATTGAAAAAAGTGAATTTGACAATGACTTTTGCCCAGTACATGTATAAACGATACAAGTCTATCCTACTTAGTGGCAGAGCATGTGTCATGCAAGGGGGCACGGAAGTTTGATGTAAAAGAAATCGGCCACTATGACTAAAAAAATCCTTCCTCACCCACCTCTAAAGCAAACCGGAATGTGAATGTGAATGCACGGCAAAAGACAGTCAATGGTGGTTTTCTTCCATATTTGAAATAATGATGGAGATCCAATAACCTTTGGCACTTGCCAAAAGTCTAAACGATGATAGAATCTCAAAAAGTTCAATGACGGATGTATACAAATCACTTATCACATTTAAAGGTGCATTTAGCAATCCCAGCATCTTAAATTTTGTTCATGGTTAACTAATATCCTTGTGAAAAGGTTATATTTTAAATTTGGGTTAGTGTTGATGGTGTGTTTTGATGGTACAAGCAAATGTTCATATCATGGTGCCCCTACAGGATACTGTGTTGTAAGTTATGTTTGTTTGGACAGAAATACAAAATTATGGATTTCTTCTATATAGAGCAGATTGAACTTTTGTGTATGATTAAACACACATACTATACTAAGGCTAGTGGTTCAGATGATGTAAAAACCTCTCTTCAGGAAAGTCAGGGGACGAGGCTGTGGATCACAAAATTAATATGGATTTCATGTTCTAAGAACAACAATATTTTGGCTTAGGATAAAGTACTAACTGGACATGTTTTATGTACCTAAATCGGGCTAGATGTGGCCCGCCAACCATTGATTTTTGGCCCCCCCCGACTTGCTCTAAAATATAAAGAACTAGAATTTTGCGGTTCTAGGCTTTCTCGCGCTCACTATATTCAAAGAATATAAGCTGTGGGCCGCGCCATAAAAAAATTAACATTTAGTGACACATACACACACATACATACACACGCAAAACAGATTGCAAAGTGGTCCTGCCAGCTATGCTGGTGGCCCACAAAAACATAAGAAATTCACATGTATTTGGCCCTCAAGCAGGGAACTTTCAAATGTTCTCTGCATTTTCTGGCCTTTCGGCTAATATAATTGAGAACCCCTGACCTAAATGATGTATCTGCATGTACACCACACTTTGAAATCAACTTCACACTTTATATCGGGGTTCACACTGAAGGGATAATTTGCTTGGTGTCAAGTCCAGCAATAGTACTATGTTGTTTCCTCAGTCATTGACCTCTTGGATCTGATATGCCTAGTTTATTACACAAGCCCCCAGGGAGACACATCTTGTTACAAAGTTGCTATACACCTATTTGTAAGTGTCAACATCACCTTTAAGTGGCACCTTTGAGTGATAGCAAACTCTTACCTTTATTTAAGTGCAGAGAACTTTCAGAACTCTATAACATTGCATGCATGGGTTTCCTGACATGATGATGTCATAACAATGTTTCCTTAACATCAGACAGTTGGCTAGGTAATCTACATTTATTTTCTTGTGTGACATTTTTTTCATTTTTTTCTTCAGATTTATAACCAGTTTGACTAATATCTTCTTATCAAATCCAAACACAGTATTTCTCAAATATGCTCTAGCCAGAGACGAGTACAATGTCTGGTTGCTTCATTGAATTCAGCAAGGTCCATGTCTGTGCATGGTTGTTACAACAGTGGGCAGACCAAGAGATGTTCCATTGTCTGTGGTGCTGTTCCACAACCACAGAAAGTATCCCGATCTGCTTCCAGGTGGCACCACTTCTGCAATGAAACCTTAGATCAGCTGAGTCCAGTTCTCAATCTGTTGAGACATCACCATTCAGCCCATGAGGAGTCAGCTCCAGGTGGAAGATGCTCACCAGGTTTAATACCAATATATGTTACTTGGTTGATTGCAAGTCTTTCTTTCCACAATGGACTCTTAACCTCCTTAGAGAATGCTTCAAAGGATTGGTCTTTAATTAGAACTATTTTATTTGACTAATAAAAGGCTATCCTTCAGCATACACTTCTCTGCCACAGAACTTGATGAACAGTTGAGTTTGGTTCTTGTCTGGTTATGGGCCAGATTTAGTTCTTTGCTGGGCCTGAGAAATTAATCTTTTGTTTAAGAGATCAGACAAGCACTATTATACAAAAAGAAACATTTTCTTGTAAACTAAGTTTTCACTTTGTTTAATATTTGCTTGTGTTTTTTTTGTTTGCATGGCTATTTTATTTGCATGCTTATTTTGTTTCATTATGGAAGGAAATCCACATCATTGTGTTTGGGCCATTTTTCTTGTAAATCAAATAATATTATTACACATCATTACTGGCTCATAATATTTTGCACAAAACATAAGTGTGTGCATGTCTCTTCCTTGAAATGTGTCTAAATGCAATTGTTTTGACAGTGCGTTGTTTTGGCGTGGAACCGGGCGTGCATAGTAATGTGCCAAAGTGATGAGCCTGTGTGTATAGTATTGTAGTTCATGACCTGAAGTTATGACTATGTTAGAACCATGTTTATCAGCTAGACCCAGTGCAATGACCCTTTTGAAAGAATTTTAGTAGCACTAGTAGTACAACCAAAGTTTTAAAATTGGGTTTTGTCCCTACTAACGGGGGTGGTCGGATTCACCTCACATTCACAGCAATGATACTGCTGTGTGGGGATTTATTGGCACAAGAGTTAATTGACCGGATTCCCTTCCTGATGTCAATGTGCTGGATGGCCACCATTAGCTCTCCAGAGCCGACGCCCTTGTAGGTAGATCTACTTTTTAGTTCTACCAGGGTAACCAGCTACCATCCTCATTAGATTTTGTTAGAAACCTGATGCATGATGGGGGTGATGGTTTAGCCACTGACAACTCGGCCCTGGGACAGTAGCACTCCCTCAAGAAAACCTGACCTGACCAATGGTTTCAGTGCAGTGCCAAAAATCAACCACACCAAAAAATATTTATGTAGAAAAGCTGAAATTAGCACAAAGCAAAATGTTTAAAATTGCTTAACTAATTAATTTAGCTAATTAGCTAAGTACAATTTTTAAAATAAAAAATGGGGAATTATTTTATATAGGTGATTTCTGGCTAGCTGTTGGACAAGCCTCAAGCTGAATAGGGTGGTGCTAAGCTTTCCTGCCAAGGGCCACAGTGCAGAAATTCACTGATTTTCCCCTGCATTATTTGTGTTTGGATAAGTAACCAAAGCATGAACTTCAATGTAGAGATGAAACTACCATTTGTAAATTCAGAAATTTTTACAGTAACCTACATTAACCCTAATGCCACATGTGGTTCTAGCCTATCTCCGGGAGGGAGTAAAGGAATGGGGAAGAGGGAAAGATGAAAAGTTGCAAATTTGGGTCGGTCTCGAAACCAGGACCAAGTCCCATGACCGGGGATAGCACACTATGACGGTGTCCGCTGGCCCAGCCAGCGATTTTGTGCCCATATGTGTCTTCATTTGATGACGCAATTGCTACATCTGGGACTTTGTGCATTTTTCTCACTCAGTGCTGTGGGATTTTGTGAGACTCGGTGGTCTTTGGGTTAAAACAATGGGAATGCATTTTGTGGTGTAAACTTCTTTACCATCTAGTGGGCAGGGTTTTTCAATCAGGTTAGAATCGGGATATTTAACCTATGGCTCCCAGTAAAATGACCTGTACCACAAAAACCTGCAGTGTTTCTCATCATTGCTACCTTGTACCTAAATTGGTAATTAAGGATGAAATCTCAAGCAGTTTATCTTCACACTACTTCTGTTTCTCAAATCTGTGGTAAAGATGTTAGGCCTGTCTCTTATTAATATGCTTTGGAAACACCTGTTAAATCAATGGTTCTCAATTATAATTGCTCACAGGTTAATGTGTGTCAAACTCATCTCAAAATACGCTTTTGGGAGCCAAAATTGCACTTCTTACAAAAGAATTAATATACTCAATTGTTTTGCATGGTGCTCAGCACACCACTAATTGCTCTGCATTTTGTGTAATCCACTGTAGGCAAATCATGTGTGGCATGGTGCGTAGATATTGTTGATTGTCAAATGTTAATAATGACAATTAAAGATTACAGACCAATGTTCTAGACTTGAAATGTCAGAAAATAAATCTACAAAGAAATTAGGCCTTTGGAATGCTCTGATTCGATTAATGGGGTTTACGTGTCGGAGGAAAAGGTGGTTGCTATTCACGTGCTCGTATCTAAAAATCTATCCTGTATTGGTATCAATTAACCATGGTTTTTAAAAAAATTTTTCCATCTTCTTTATGATAGAAATACCTTCAAAAAAAAATGGGGAAACATGGGGTTGAATATGAACTTTAGTGTGTATTTCACAGGACATTAATCATTCTGTGGTGTGCACCAATCCTGGATCCAGGTCTGAATGTTTTTAAATTCACATTTTTCAAAGGGCGGGAGGGAAAAAATAAGAAAAAACATTTTTGAGAATTCGCTAGTCCCAAATTTAGTATAAAATACACCCTTTGTGTGAAAATTTGTTACAAATCATATAGGCCTTCTTTGCAATCATTGGCAACAATTGGAAAACTTCAAGGTCATGTACACTAAATAGATATCTTGTATTATACAACTGAAATAAAGTTTGAATCCCTGGAGAATTTCCCTCAAAGACTATTAGCCTACATTTGCATATTACCATAGACGGGTGCTAACACTCGGTAGTGGCCATTTATTATTTGATTCACTGATTCCATTTCAATATTCTTGTCCTTCAGATAGTTCTCCTTGGGATACAAAGAGACTTTCTGAAAGGAAGGTTACCCTTTCAAAGAAAACTAGTAAAGGTCTCTTTTTTAACCAATTCAATTTATTAAGACTGTGTTTGTTCTTTGGATTTGAGCAAAGTAGAACACAGTATGTTAATAATTTGTAAAAACATCTCATAAGAAACGATTAATTGTGATGCGCCACTCATATATAGGCCTACCAATTTCATGGTAAGTGTATGTCAACATGGAATGATGAGCGTTTTGCTCAGCAGTCATTTAAAGAAGGATTAAAGCAGCAATCATTACATGAGGATTCAAACAAAGTACTGTACAGTATTGTTTTCGACCTTGCTTTATTAAAGTATTTTTGAGGACATCATCAATAGCAGGTATATTAACGTTGCTTTATCTATATTAAGTAGTGTCTGATTTGTGCATACAGGTACCATTAAAGTGAAATTGTACAATGAAGTATTTGGTAAAGGTCATTACAGGAGATAACTATGCAGCCAAGTGCCGGACCCTCATTATTTTGTAGTGTGCTGGGCATGGGCAGGAATTTCTCAGTGTGGTCATTAGCAAAGTTTATTATGGATGAATTCATTTGGAGAATCAAAAAGTAAAAAAACAAAAAACTAAAATAAAAAAAAATAAGGTGCCTTACATGATTCCAGCACTTTGTTTTTTTATTGTTCACTAGATTCCTTGAGAAAGCTCATAATAAAAATTGAGTGATTCTGATCTTTTTGATCTTTGATTTTGTGTTATGAGTAATGCTTGTTTCCCACGACTCCATAGGCCACTGCGCTATAATTTAAAAAATGGCAGAAAATACAAAATTGTGAATTTCGTACAGATACGACGAATATGCACGTACGATTAGGACACATAGAACTAAGGCTAACGGTAAGATGCTATAAAAAATCTAACTTTTTTTAGGTAAGTGGGGGGGTGGGGGGGTGGGGAGTGGGGAAACGCAGGGCCGCCGAGAGAAATTGTGGGGCCGGGGAACATCAGAGTTACGGGCACACTGTTACCAAACTTCGTTTCAGAACCTCTAGGGTAGGACGGAGTTTGAGCTTTCAGTTGCAGTGTGCTAAAGCGGCCATGACGCGGCACGGGTGTGTGTGAGCCTGCATTAATGTTAGTTGATCGATGCAACATAACCCTAACCCAGACGTCGGTTTCTAGGAGGAATGAAGGAAGGGAAGAGGGGAACAAGAAAAGTCGCAAATTCCCGGGTCGGGCATTCGAAACACCTTCCCCCCCTTTTCAAAACACATTTCTCATGAACTTACCGCTAGGAAGCCTGTTTAGAGTGATTGTTGGGTACCCGGCTATCGCGGGTACTTTAAAATGGTCCCTAAGGCTTCTGGACCTGCGCAGCCCCCATATATGTGTAATCAATTGACAAGTTAAGGATAATTCAAACAGCGCGGTTAAGTGGCATAACGCCAGCCCGCGGCGACATGGCAGTGACCAAAATTGACAATGCGCATGTCCCGCACTATTGCACT
>JAMKCH010033255.1:0-15601 GCA_023653785.1 Ophioderma brevispina
GGTCAAAGGTCGCATGGAGATTCTAAGATCAACTGAGGTCAAATTGTAAATAGTTTGGTCTGTTAATCTTTTGTGTAGTGAATTTAAATGCGATCAAGGATCATGTATTCAGGTCTAGAACTAAGGTCAAATGTCATCTTAGGTCAGTTTGTATTGAAATTGGGTCGTAACTTTTTGAAAGGTAATCCAATTCCACCATTATGAATATTATTTTGTAAAAATTCAAGTGTGGGAAAAGTTTTCCAAACATAATAATGATAAACTTTCAGTTTGCTGACTTACGCCCAATATTTATTGGTCCTCGCTATGAGTTGGGCTCGACGATACTACTCTTTGTATATACTGTCCCATCTTTCCTTCATAACATCGATACCCACTTGTCCAAATTCTCTTATGCTGCGCCAAGATCGCCAGCCATTTATAATCACAGTAGGGGCGGCTTCCTTTCCAACCTTATATCATAAATGCATTGTAAACATTCGTAATGCTGTTAATCAACTTAAAGACACTATCAGTGATTTGAAAAATCATTTGAAATTTTCAGGAATAGCTTCAAGTTCAGAGTAATTCGTAGAATTCTCATAAGTTTCCTTTTCCAGCTGTAGATTGACAAAAAAGTAAAAAATGGCAGTGTTCCAAGATGAAGATACGATACTCCATTCATTACGTGTTTGTAGTAAGTGTCCGAACGGACAGTAATGACAAAATCTTCTCCGATTTGTCCTTATTAGGTTGCTTTCCTGGTCTTACATTTGGCAGGGTATGTTGGATATTACCTATACTTTGTTACGTACATGCAAAATCTGATTTTTGATGAGTTTTTCGTATTTTCCTGATTTAAGCAAATTAACTGATTGTAAAAAAAGTCCGCCGATAGTATGTTTCATTTTACCACTAAACTTCATGATCACAAAATTTAACCAATAGTATAGTATTTGTTTTCTTTTCTATTTTGTTTTCAAACCAACCTGCTCGCGAATGCTTTGTCTTTTAAAAGACTATTCTTGTATTTATGGTTCACAGTATAATCCTGGCCGCTGTGTGTTGTGTGTGCTCTCGCCGCGTGCTCGATGCGCGAGTGTGTGTTGGCGATGGCGTGCGTTGTGAGAAGAGATTGAAGAGGTGCTTGCGTTGCGTGCTCGCGTAAAACAACCACCCTACTTATCACAGACCCTCTCCTTATTATTCACTAGCGGTTCCCCGCGCTTGCGCGGGCAACCGCTAGCTGATTTGAATGGGAGCGGTCACTAAACGGTTTTGATCACTCTGTACATGACGTAAAACTTAAAGAGACATTACTCTATTTTCTCTCCAAGCCTCGTTTATTTGCCATTATGCCTCAAATGTATTATGTCAAAGCTGTCAAAGTTTAGGCACCCTATCTCAACATGCGCTAAGCCAGTGGTGAACATTAATACTGCCAAATAAATGTCAAACCACGGAACTCGCACACACCCCCAAAGACCCCCCAGTTGGGTAGCTATGGTCGAGTAAAGGGGTTCTCAGTGACGTAGCTATACTGGCGGTAATGAGGGAAGCCCTCTTGGGAAGAAAGTAGGGCCTATTTGTGCAATTTCTTGTCCTTCCGGCAACACAGAGCTACACGATGGGGCATTCTGTAAGGCCTACTATGGCTCAAATCATAGTCCATTCTGAATGTTCCGTATCTGTTCCCCTGCAGTGGGGCGGCGCCAGACAATTCTTTTTTTTTTTGGGGGGGGGGGGTTCGGGTAGGGGTGGGGAAGAAGTTACATTTTTGGGAAGCCCAATTTTTCACAGATTGGTTTTAACCACTATTGGTCCCAAATTGCTGTTTTTTTTTCCAAAATTTGGTGATTTTTTTTAAAAAAAAAATCACTGATTTTTTGCCAAATTTTGCCAGATTTTTGCCAATATTTCTGGGTGGGGAGGGCTGTTCTGGAGACGAGGAGATACTGGGAAAAGAAAAAATGCGGGAAATGCACACGACCGTCGGCCGCCCATGCTCACCCTGACACCGCCACTGCTGTAGGCCTACCTTTGATCCGATCTTAACGACAATTTCGTTGTTCAATATTTATTTGTCATGTGCAATTTTAAAAAGTGAACTTTTTATAAACCATGAAAATATCTGTTGAAACTGCATAAAATTGAAATGCAAACATCGAGGACTTATCGCCTAACAATAATTCAACCTTGATTTTGGCATTAGACCTACAAAATTGAAAGATATTGTAATGATGTCAATTTGATGAAGTGCAAGATAATTAAAAAGATTCTCGTTAGCTTGGTTTGTAATGATCCGGTGATTATATTCATATTACACTACTGACATCCCCAACCCAGCTACGATTCACGTTATTTTGTATTTGCATATTAGTCTCCAGGCGACATATTGCACAAATATTAGCTCTGGTTCAGACCGCGTCGTTTTTTTTTTTTTTGGGGGGGGGTGAAAGTCGCGGTATTTTGGTGGCCCTAAACCACTGAAATGTTTTCTGGTTCTCCCATACTCTCACATTAAACTGATTGAATATCGGCGGGAAACTTACGGATTGGGTGGGGGTAAAGGCAATTCCTCCAGGGGCGGGGTTGGTTTGTGGTAGGCCGTGGCCTCCGAGAGACTGAAGTAGGAACAAAAAAAACTCCATAGCTATTAAACATTTTTTTTGCCAAAAAAGGGACCCAAACTCTCTCCCTAATTTTCCCAACAAATTTGAGAAACCTTGATTGGCATTTAGCATTTTTTGCTCCGATTGAAGAATTTGACTAATTTCCCAACAATTTTTAGAAATTTTGGGCTTCCGATTGAGAAATTTGATGAAAAAAATATTTTCCAAAAAATGTGAGAAACCTTTGAAAAAGAACACCCATTGCTATACCAAAAATTAATTGACATGAAAAATTTTTATACCAGAAGGCTGAAAATGGGCCCGATGTCTGTGGCACTACCCCGTATGGTCCTTTGTCATGTTTGTTTTGAGAACCCCCTAGAGCAATTCTATAAAATTAAGCTTTATATAGGCTACTTAAATTCGGGCCTGAAAAAATGTGAAAAAAAAAACCCGACTCCATTGCTATTAGCCCAATTGGCATGAAAAAAGGGATCATTGATATCACCCAAAGGTTGAAAATGGGACCGATGGCTGTGGCACATCCCCGTATGTCATTTGTGTTGATACCCCCCCCCCCCCCACGGGTCAATTCTATTAAAATTAAATCTATACTTAAATCGGGCTATTCCCTTTTAATTACATGCCACTGCAGGTTTTAAACCAGACCTGCTTTCTTCGAGCTAATAAGCTAAAGTATCGCTAAGTTATATTTACTTTAGGCCTAAAATTTTATGTCATTGTTCATCATGTCTGACCTCAACAGCCATGCAGTACAAACAAACCAAGGACGCGACCGTCCTAGATCAGTGCGCGAGTGTTCAGTCAGCCTTCTTGTATTCATAAATAGTCGTCGAAGGTCACCAATTACTTTCCTTCCAAAAATACGTTATGATCATTATGCTAATTGATGAATACACAAAATATCTAAACGTATTGTTCAGATATATGAGGTACTTAATCCTCTTATTTTTTTTTGTTGCCCCAAAAAAAATCATTTTAGAAATCAAGATCACAGAGGTCAAACTCGCCCACGGCGATCCACGATTTACCGCGAGAACAAAAGGTCACGGAATTTGCGTCAAAACAACGTTGGTGATCATTAGAAAGTCTTTCAATGAATTAAAATACGAAGTATAAATATTGTGAATTTTACAGTATAGGCCTTCTGATGTTCTCTTTTATCACCAATAATAAATAATTTTACATAGAAATAGCACAAAGGTCAAAACTCGAAGGACCGTGGGTAATTAAGCCACGAACAGGAATGATACCTCGTACCCTAGTCTATGGTACCCACAATTAACATACTTACTCTTGTCACACCACGGAATTCAATACCGCATCTACTATACTGTTTACAACATGTTAGCTATGTTTACAACACGTTTTATAATTTGCCATCTCAATGAAATCTAAATCCATCTATCACATCCGTTTTAATACAAAAACCCCGAGCAATAGAGAGAAACGAGGGGAAGGTATTACCTGAATAGGTACACATTCAACATGGCGACCTCCTGGGTAACATGTCAGCCTCCTATATAAAACAACATGGCGAAGTGGTTGTCGATCTTTATAGTAATTAGATCCTACACAATCCCATACTAATCACAACCCGAAAATGATGGTTAAGCATTGCACAACACTACACGCACATGCCTGAAAATGCATATGACTAATTCCATGACTGGGGTACGTAGTCTTGCACCAAGTCGTTGCTTATTTATTGGCTATGTTTTTATTCGCGATTCGGAAATTCAACATTACTCTTTATTTATCTTTTTTATTAATTATTATCTTTATTATTATTATTATTATTATTAGTATTATTATCTTTTTATATCTCTTCCCTCGGGTGGTCTGCCACTTCACATGCCCACTAATAGCTAATAGTCTGATTTTTTTATTCTGCAGTAAACGCCTATTGTCGATGGTACAAATTCAACTGGAGTGGATCTGTTGAGATCAAAAACTAAAAGCCTGCAAATGCTCAACTTGTTCAACAGAATAAATGCTTTAACCCATTTTACATGAACCTTTTTGTATCGAAATATGTAAAGCCTTCATACCAGATTCAATTGAATAGATTGTCGAAGTCTGAGACCGTGATTGACATTCGAGAAGTTTCCGCCCCTGCAACGTAGTCAATAACGTTTTATAACTGTAAACTAATCTTCACTGTAGATTTTAGGATGCTGTTTTGAGTGATTTCAAATGTGGACGTGATTATTTTGTTTAGAGTTGGACAAAAAAAAACTTCCAGTGTTGGGTGTAGTTTTTTGTGTTATTCTGTTTTCTTCAAGTATTCTCGCGGTTTTCGGCTACGCAGGAGATGTGTCCCATAGACCCGCTGAGTTGTCTACCATGTTTACTAGCACTGTCGATGGGTGGATGAAGTTTGAGCCGGTCTTTGTTGAATTTTGAGTGATAGGTTTAAGTGTATTCAAAGCCTTTCTACTTTTAATTCCGAAATAAGATAATTTGTGAAATTCAACGTACATAGAAGAGCCTACATGAACTTGGAATCCTGTGTCTTCTCCTGGGTTCCGGGTCATGTTAACATCTATGGTAATGAATGTGCTTACACTGCCTGGCCAAAAGCGCAAGATGTAACCAATATTGATATCTCTCTCCCAGTTCATTCTTTTGAAGTCCAAGTCTATCTTCAAAGCTGAGATGAAGAACGAATGGGCAGATAGTGGTGCTATCAGTTCAACCAATTCGCGAAATCCAGCCGTCGATCTCCCTTCATATGTTCAGTTGGGAATATCCAGAGAGATGGAGGTTCAATTTCATCGGTTGCGACTTGGAAAGTTTACTACCTCAACAATTACTTGGCTCTCTGAATAAACAAACACCCTGATGGACTGTATTCTAACGCAGATGTAAGAAGACGTCAACAACCTTTTCTGGAATGTCCCATGTACAATGCGCAAAGAACATCTCTACTTAAAGACACTATCAGTGATTTGCTAAATCAGGAAATATTTTTAAAATGGTTTTTTTGAAGTTGAGATTTTTTGCATGTATGTACAAGTACAGGTATCCTAACATACCCTGCAAATGATAAACCAGAAGCAACCGAAATAAGGACAGAATCGGAAATTTTAGTCATTACTGTCCGTTCGGACACTTAGTACAACACGTATTTGAATGGGGAATCGTATCTTGGAACACTGCCCGTTTTCTTCCTTTTCTGTCAATTCTTCAGTTGGAAAAGGTAACTTATGAGAATTCCTACAGACTTATCCTTCACTTTGAAGCTATTCCTGCAAATTTCAAATATTTTTCAAATCACTGATAGTGTCTTAATAAATTGGCGTTTAATCCGGATCTTAAAGGGCTCGTTGGTGGAAAGTATCCCCCTGGTAAAGAAATCTTGATTTTATTAATCAGTGTGTAGCCGTTAAGGGGTTACCGACTTGTATATTTGTTTTTTTTTTTCTTTTACTGGTTGCGTGTGGTCAGATTTGGTGGTGAGCGGTTAGGCCATGCCTGACTGGGGGAGAGATGGGGTTGACTTGAGATCTTAGTCTGCGGGGTCCGGGCCCTTAAGTGTGGACATACAGCAGGCCCAGTCAGGTGCTGTTTTTCGTGGGGTTTTATTGGAGTGTATGGATTACCAAGGTTTGGCAGGCCGCTAGACCGTTTCTTGTTTCATAAGCATGATTATTGTTATTTTATTGAGCCTTAAGCTTCATATGTTGATCTGATAGCACGTGTTCAATTAAATATATATTGTAGGATAGGTGTCCCATTGCGCCTTCTCGTACTAACTATAATGAATAGCTGCAACTTGTGTATTACATCTTGCACTAATGATTCTTTTGATTGTACGTATATTTGTCTATAAAAAAAGTTTTGTTTTGGCGCAAATAGACTAAGTAGCTGCACGCGCCATTAAAATCCAACCAACAAACAACAACAACATATTGTCATACTTACCTGGCGCAGTGGTAGCTGTGATCATGAAGGCACCGCTCTCCCAAGGCGAGGCCTATCCATTGCACTTAGGAATGGGCTGATCCTTGCGATTCCTATGGAACTTGGGCGTACCAATTTTTGGTAGTGGGGAACTGCGTACGCGCTATTCCCGATAAAGAAATCGAAAGATAGACCGGATTAAATTCAATGATCCTTCTATTAGGCGAAGATTGGACCTCCCCGATTTTTGTGTAACGAAGTGGATGTTATGGGAAGCGATCGAGCGTCAGGTAGGTAAAATATGAAAACATCTAGTATAGCATACGTGCAGAAACTATGGCGAGGGATCGAAAGTCTTGTTCGCTGTTAATTGCACAATAACCCCCCAAAATCACGAAATCTTCATTTCATTGATTCCCGTAAGGACAAACAGAATTTAAAAAAATGTAATAGTAGTAAATTTACGTGAATAAATGGAACTGTTTGTGAAAGTGCGTTTCACAGTGTCGTGAAGACCGCCGAGAAGCACTGTATATACCGTACTGCCCTACATTATGTTGACGGTCAACGTCGTAACTTCTAGACTCATTGACTCTTTAGATAAAAGTTTCAAAATTTAGATTACATTTGACAAGAAAATCAACTTCTTCGTGATGTGATGTGATGTCAAAAAAAAGGCCATTTTAGAGGGTTAGGTCCCCCCCCCCCAACAAAAGGCAAATCTGCGGTAAGGCCGTTGGGATGCACCATTTGGGTTTAAAGCACCAATTTTAGCACATTTTTTGAAGGGCGCCCCCAATTTTTCAAAAAAATTTGGGATTTACACGGTTTTGCATTGGTAACTGGCTAGGCAACTATACCTGTGAATGGTTAAGCTCGAAAATGTATCTGTGTCACAAACGACTGAATTTTACTAGATAATTATTATCGGGGATGGATCCCGATACTCAGATTATAATTCAAAGGCTGCTGGAAACGGCCTTAATGTGAAATAAGCCGGGGAAGGGGAAAAGCGCTATGTATGTGTCTACGCTCGTCAATTAGTTGTTTTAAATAGTTCGGGCAAGTTAAGTTAGAGGTTATTTTCTCGAACGGTGGCACTTTCATCATGGACGGACAATAAAAGTATCATTCCAGCTCTGCGGTAGGAAGTCAAATCTGGATCCCAAATTTAATTACAAAATCGCTTATTTTGTGATAAATCGCAGTTTTAGGATTCTCGTTCGCAGGTATAGTTTCCAGCCAATACCAACGGAACTGTGACAAAATATCACAAATTTCCATTGCCTTGATTAAAAGGTTGTCTCCCGATGGATATGATGGCTCACGGTGTGGTTTGGGACCGGGAGGAGGTCACTCATATATGAAAGTGACGGGACCGGGATGGCGAAGTGGACTTTCAAAGTAGGGGGAGGACATTCGATGAGGAAATTTAAGGGGAAAAAAGGGGGGTCTTTGGTGAGGACTGGGGCAATCAACTGACTTCGCATTTGTGAAAAAAGGGTGTCATCAGTGAGGGCACCATTGGCTAAGTTCATCAGAGGGGCTTTCTGTGAGAGTATGAATAGAAATAATTGGGTCATTCAGTAACATTTGAAGATTAAAGTATGGGAGGCATCAACTGAGATTAAAAAAAGGTCTTTCAATGACAGGTTAAAAAAGGGTGGTTCTTTCAGTGACATTTAAAAAAAGGGGGTCTTTCAGTGACAGCAGTAAAAAAGGGGGCAATAAGTGCCGCACTCCCCGTCACCCCGTATTTTTTTAGGGATTACCCCACCCCCGGGTTTAAAACTTTGAAAAGTGGACTTACTACCCTATTCCAAAATAAAGTGACACTTTCTTTTCAATATTGAAAGAAACAAGTAGATATCTGCATGAAATCCCGTTAATTAAATTGAATTCAATATTTTGATAATAAGATGTTTGTAAAACTATTGCAAAAACTAAATTCCCTATTTTCCCCCAAAGTTCCACCAAAAGGGCAAACGTCCACTTTCTTGCTGAATTTTTTTGATTAAAGGTAACAATTGGAAAAAACTTTCACATGAAAGTACTCTCTTTGTGATATGATTTGAAAAGGACCACTGAGTGGGGTGGTGGAAGAGACCGGGTCCGTGGGGGGGGGGGGTGGGGGGGGAGGGCCACTCTTACTAAAAGTCTAAATTTTTTAGTACTGCACCCAAATAAATCCTTAATACAATCTACAAGATTTCAGACCCTCAGTTCAAGCCTAATTTAAATGTCCATATTCCATTTCAATACTTTATGCATCACAAAGATATCCTAAAATAAAGAATATTTTCAAAAGAAGTTTCATTGGCTAAAGGCCCTAAATCTGTATTTTTATTAGGCCATTTTACACTAAAAATGGCCAAGCAACTAAAATCTTAGTATGGTCACAATAAGTTTTAATTTAAATGTTTGAAAAATAAAGTTCGGCTATATTTTTGTCTTTCAATCTATAGATAATTGGTATCATTGGGAAAGAGTAGATTCATAGCTACCACATGGTACCCGATTAATGTAGACCAACTAGTGCTTTGGTTAAAAACAAGAAAAGAAAAGAAAGACAAGGAAAAAAGATGAGTTACTCAAAAGTTCCGATTCATAAGTACAACTACAACGACATGCATAATGATGATTCGCTTCACTCATCACACCAAGCCTTATAGTGCTCTTCTGGGAGATGAATAAAAGTAAAAACTGCCCAAAGTAGGATCTAGCTTTTCACCACCTATTATTATAATGTTGTTATAGCAAACACCTTTTTTCATTTCATTTTCCACTCTGTTTTCAATTTAAATGCAAGACTTGCTTCAAAATCTAGGCTCCTTTTATCATTCGTATAGTTTCTGCAGCGTCAGCCACCCGTCGTCTTCTTGAGTTTACCTACTGGACGCATGTCGGCGCTATTCCCCGCATGTAGTGAGTTTGATGACGTAGCAGCGTTACATCGTTCACCGTGTAATTTAGCGAAGTGTCCAATCTTCCCTAATAGAGATCATTTGTAACTTGCATGTTGTTTAATTCCCGTACTTAATAGGCCTGGCGGTAAGAGAAGACATACAAAATACACCGCTAGACCACTGCACAAAATATGCACAGTTAGCCACTATTATTGTTAAGATTGCCGATACGGTGTCAAATAACGGTGGAATTAAACAATTTTACATAGCCCTCTCGATCCCGGCCCCCTCCTTCGCAAATAATGAACGATCCTTCAGCTTTCCGCCGCCTGATCTCGAAAAGTTGCCCTAATTACTTGTACAAGAGCATGACATCTACCTTAGACAAACTGTTGCAATACAGCCCCACCCCATGCGAAAAAAGGGAAATTTAAAGGGACACAATGGCAAAAAATAATAGTCCCTTTTCGATCCCAGCCCCTCCTTCGCAAATAATGAACGATCCTTCAGCTTTCCGCCGCCTGATCTCGAAAAGTTGCCTGCTAATTACTTACTTCGTCAGAGCATGATATCCACTTCCACCTTAGATGTTAGACAAACTGTTGCAATACAGCCCCCCCCCCCCCATGCGAAAAAGGGACATTTCAAGGGACAACATTGGCAAGAAAAATATTCAGACATAACGAAATGGACCCCTATTGAAATCACGCCTTCTTCTGCAAATTTAAAAATAATTTGGGTGTTTATATTTTGTAAAAAAGGGAAAAGAAACTAAATTATTATTTTCCTTTTAAGCTCACTTTCTCAGCCAAGGATGCTAGCATTACTGCCAGCATTTTATTAAACTTGAAAAGCTGCAGTCATCACTTTATACAACCATTGCTATTGTATATATGCTAATCCCAGCTAATTCACCTTTCATTTGTTAGATCAATATTTTAATACAAGCCTGAATACAATGTTATGATCCCGTTCTAATGTTTTTGAATTGTGTCCAAAACATGCTAGATACACTGTAAATTCTGGCAGGGATGTCAACACATTGATTTTCCGTGGCAGGACTTTGCCTACCGGACTGCCATCATCTCTTGCTGCTTTTACCTGATTTTTTTACGGAATGTAAACACCCAAATTGTTTTGAAATGTGTGGAATGATTTCATAAGTGTCTATTCATTAGGTCTGAATATTGTTATGTCATTGTGGCCCTTTAAACGACTCCTTGATGGTTAGGCCAATTGGCACCACGTATTTATGTCTGAAACTGACTATCTTGACTTTTATTATTATTATTATTAAATATGCGTAGTATTGTGTACTATGTGATATCACTGTTTTCCTGGGTATCGTCCGGGTTCCTTCATATACACAATAATTCGTGATTGACCATTCGAAGAGTTTCGCCCCTTCAACGTTGTCAATACGTTTTGATACTGTATACAAACCTAACACTGTAGATTTTAGGATGGTTGTTTGAGTGATTTCAAATGTGGACATGGATTTATCAACTAACCTTGGCGCAGATAAGCTTTGATCATGAAGGCACGCTCTCCCAAGGCGAGACCTAACATTGCACTTAGGAATGGGCTGATCCTTGCGATTCCTATGGAACTTGGGCGTACAATTTCTGGTACTGGGGAACTGCGTACGCGCTATTCCCGATAAATAAATCTAAAGATAGACTGAGTAACTTGCATTTTAATTGCCCTTACTTTACTAGGTCTGATGTTCCTTGCGATTCCTATGGAACTTGGGCGTACAATTTCTGGTACTGGGGAACTGCGTACGCGATATCACGATAAATAAATCGAAAGATAGACTGAGTATCTTACATTTTTTTATTCCCTGGCGATAAAGAGAAGACATACAAAATACACCGCTAGACCACTGCACAAAATATGATTGCCATCGACATGGGAAAGCTACACATGCACGCATAGAAAAAGAGACAACAGAAACAACCACAACGCCCACACGAAACAAACAACACGACCAACACAAACTCCTCGCTCCTACCCCCCCCCCCGCCCACCTACCCCACATACAACACCCACACACATCCAGACACACATCCACACCTTTGCACACACACACACTTTATAAAAAAAAATAGCGCATAAAATTACGAGAAAAAAAGAAGAGTATAAAAGCACCACAGAATTTCGAGGCTTCTCAGGCTTTCGGTTTTCAGGATGTTTAGTAGTTGCTTCCGGAACCTAATTCGGCCGTTTTGGAGATGTTTGTGGGTGGGGGGGGGGGCCTTTGTGAACGCTCGTTAAATTCTATGAGGTTTGTATATGATATTGATATAGATTATGGTAGTCCCAAATGTGTAGCCTCCAAAGGTCAAAGGTCACTTATATGTGGATTTTTTTTATGAAAGCATCTCGTTAGTCAATAAGGAGGCTTCAGGGGTTCTATTTGTAATCACTAATGAAACGATAGATAAAATTTTGGGTTTGTTTTTCACTCACAGAAGTGGGTTCAAAAGTTTAACAAATTGACAAAAATACCTTCTGATGCAAACAAAATTACAAAAGAGGCTTTAAGAACTGAATTGTGCACCAACTGCGGTCTCAGGGCACTAGTCACTGTTAAATTCCTCACAGTAAAAATATCGTAATTTTAGAGTAGTGTACGAGTATCTGTTCCAACAAAATCGCTAAAAGTACACTTTATACTCAATGAGAATTTAATTATAAAAACTCTTTGAATGTTGTGTGATTTATAAAAGAGCTTGGGAATATTTGTAAGAGAGAGAGAACACTAACGACCACATCAACTTAGTAAAACAGGTCCCTTCATTGTAAGTCCTCAATTCTTTTGGACATTGTATAACTGTAAAATGTGCAGTTTGTTTGTAAAATATACAGTCAAACCTGTAAGTTGTCTTTTTACGGTAGGCCCTATTTAAGTTTGACATAATGGATACTGCATGCCCTCATCACCTGAGCCACTTTGTAGACAATCTCCCCAAGGAGGTTACCGTCCCCGCTGTGGATTTTTCCTTACGGAATATATGATACCTATAAATTTTGTACCATAGGATACCATAGAGTTACCTTTTTTTTGGTATCAAAACAAGCACCAGCATTTCCTTCCCCAACATTCCATTAAACATCATAAGTTGAGGAAAATAAGAAAATATTGTGGGAAATTTATATTTCCGTAACTGTATACTCGAAAATGTTTGGTTTTTCGATCTTAAAACGCACATATTTCATATGACCCAATGTCAGTTTAGAACCTTGTATTCTCAGCACTCACGATTTGCTAATAGTCTTCCATCTACGTACTGGTCATCCCAATACCTAATAACTAAATAATGTGGGCTGATTTTTCTCATTTAGAAATTTTTTGGTTAAAACTTAATTTGTCTCACTTGACTTAACTTGACTTGGCTCCCTGACCCCTCGCTGGCGATCAGGCGGAAGAGAGTGGTCGGCACAGTTCACGGTGTTAGGCTGCTCTTGGTATGTCGTCGGCCCGCGTCACGTAGTGACGTATTCGACATTTTGGACTTTTTGAGAAATTTGGCATGTACGTTGTTTTGTACTATTCTACATTTTCAATTTTCACAACCAAAAATTTTAAACCTCAAAGTGGCTTTTAGTAAAATATTAATTAACTATTAATGACGTATTTAACAAACAAACGTTAAATTGTCCGGATCACATAACGCGTATTTTTTCGAAAATCTTATACTCCAAGGGCCCTTAGCATCGTATCTGCATTTTGAGTATTCGGCGCGTCACATACAGACGTATTTGTGGGACGTATTTGCAGTTCCGGTAGATTGGTATTTTGTCGTTTCACATAGTGACTTATTGCGCAAACGCGTCGCATAACGCACGTAATTTGCGTGTCTGTTTTGTTATTTACACGTTGAAATTCCTATTTTGTCGTTTTCACAAGTGACATATTTTTTTATTTAACATCATCTTTTCGCATATCTAAAATAAATTGGAACTGCTTAGTTTAAATATTTTGAATTTAACTTATTTCGGCGATTTTCTACTAGTTTTTAAATTGAATAAGTTTTAATTTTAAATTAACAATATGGGGCACTGACAACGCAAATCTTCAAAGAGAGCCGTTTTTCTAGAAAATGCTATTTTGCAAATACGTCATATGTGACGCTTCCGACTGTAAATGTCTTTTCAGGGATGGGCTGTCTCGATACTCTTGCCCTTCCTCATTTCCTCCGGCCTCGCTGTGGCGTTCAATCAAAGACTTGTCTAGCCTAATGGAGGTCATGTTGTTGGCATGCACAGCACTTGACCCCGGTATTCCATCTCCTTCTAACTATCTCAGATGTTTTTGGGAGTTGTACGGATTGGACATCCTGTCTTGCCATTGTTTGATGTTTAATATGCGCCTACAACACCGATCTGTGAAACGGTTCAAGTCGTTGTTGAATGTATCGTTTTGACTTCCTCTTCAAGTTCCCATACAGCAGACAACACATTACTCACTCTGGAATATTTTGATTTTTTTTGTGTGGGCATACAGTTAGATCGCCAGAGATGTTAAACTTTTAAAAGGCAGCACTGGCTTTTAACCATCCTTGTCCGTACATCGCTAGCTGAGTCGCCAGATGCATCAATGTGGGCCTCAAGGTAGGGTAGGTGCAGCTGTTACTTTTCAACCACTTGGGCCGCCAGGTGTGATAGGATCCATCCCTTCATCCATCCCTCCCCCCCCCGCAATCCCCCCCCAGCTCCCCCCCCCCCCCCACAAATCCCCCCCCCCCCCTCCCCCATCTATCCCCAATCCTTTCATCCTCCCCCCCCCCCCCCCCTTACTCCGGAACATCATCCCATCCACCTCCCTCTCTATCCCCCCCCCCCTCTCGCACCCATATCCCCCTCTCCCACCCCACCCCCCCCCCCCCCCCCCCCACCCCCCCGCCCCTCAACCTCCTCCTATCCCCTTCCTCCGCCCCCAAGCCCCCACCCTCCGCCCCCCTCCACCACCCCACCCCCTCCCCTCCCGGTACCTCCCTTTCCCCCTTAATCCCCCCCCCCCCCCTCACCCCTTCCTCCCCCCGCCCCTCCGCTCACCTCACTCCACCTCATCCTTCCCCCCCCTCTGCCCTTCCCCCACCCCTATCCCCTCCCCATCTCAATCCTCCCCCCCATCAATCCCCCCCTGAGAAAACAGCGTTTGAATGTTTGAGTTTACTTATGAAATGGCGTGTAATTTAATGAAATAAAAAGAACGAAGGCGGTTATGATGGTGGCAAATACGATGAAAGTGAGTGAGTTTAAAGTTTTAAACGACACCTCAACACATTAATTTGTGTTATATCTGGTCATTACGATTATTACAAACATCAAAATCTTTAACAAAACAAGCTTTAATTTCATTTCAAAAAAAAAGAAAAATTTTAAAAAGTTTAATAATATTTAAACAAATCCGCCTCCTTCAGGAAATTACACCTGACGATGCCTAATATCTTGAAATAATGTTTTCAAATCTTGGACGCTATAATATTTTCTACGAATGAGCTCATAATCAACGCACCTCAAGTAACATTTTCAACAGAAAGAGCACAATCACAAGGAATACCGAGGGACTGGCTCACCTCTAAGCAATAACTATGGGTCATATAGTATGACCAATTTTTACATCGCGCTAATACAATCTCGTCCCATCGTCCAATCAAAAAACCTGAACTGCCAGCAGCTCCAAACATTGGTTGAAAGGCATGTATTTTATTATTAGGGAATAATCCCACACATTAGCCACCTATTTCGCACGGTCGAGGGACCGTCCTTTGTTATGGGTTTTAACCCGGAAGCTAATCTTCTAGGATTGCATGGGACAAACGAAATACCTGGGTGCCTTTCTATAACTAATTTAGGAACGGTGTGATTAGTTTTAGACTAAAAAGATTTGTATTAGAGATCCGTTAGGTAGATAACGTCGCCGAATGTGCCAGGTATTATTTGGTTCTTCAGATTTCCAAAGATTAAAGACGTGTGTTTACAAGTCATGAACATCTACATTAGTTTTTGAATGCGAAAACAACGTACCAAGTCCGTATAGTGTTTTTTTTTTTCTTTTCACCTTCGACGTACCGCGTATTAAGCCACTTGACTATTATAGAGGTTGATACAACCTAGGCTAAGGCCTATATTAATGCTCGGAAGAAGATTTGTTTGTACGTAGTGAAA